>VWPU01003225.1:0-35000 GCA_013398955.1 Callaeas wilsoni
CGCCGCCGCCGCCGCCGCGCTGCAGGACTGGCTATGGCCACCACTACTTCCGGGTTCCGTCACTTCATTCTCCCGCCGATCAGCGCCGCAAAACTGAGCCTCTTCTATAAGGCAGCCGGCAGCCAACCTGCCAACACTTACTGACACTCACTCATCCCAGGGAGTGAGGGAGAGAGGGAGACAAAATACCTGCCGGGAGGAAAAAAAAAAAAAGGAGAGAGGGGGAAGTCCGGGCTTTGCAAACTATTCAATTTTTCTTCGCATCTTTCCCCACCCCCCTTCACAGTACTTTAAAAAAAAAAAAAAAAAAACAAAACCAAAACCAACAACCCTATAAGCGATCCTAAAAGGCAAAACCCGAGCACGGAGTTACTGGAAGAAGAAACCGGGGTTAAAAAGATTCCTCCTCTCTTCTTCATCATCATCAACCATCATTCATTCACTACCTTGACATTCCCTGGCTTTGATTGACAGCTGGAGTGGCAAAAAGCCATGAGACACGACAGTTTGGTTACATGTGGGTTGCTGACGGGCCGATCGTAACCTTCAGTTTGGGGGCTTGACAATTTTTTTTTTTTTTTTTTTTTTTTTTTTTTTTTTGCGTAGAGAAAGAAAAAAGGAAAAAGAGAGACAGAAAAAGGAAAGAGAAAGAGACAGAAAAAAAGAAGAAAACACAGAAACTCATCGTGGTTCTTGACTGTTTTTTATATATTGTTGTTGTTATTGTTGTTGTTATTATTATTATTTACCCATATTGGAGGATAGGAGAAGTCTATAAGTGGGTTGCAAAAAAAAAAAAAGGAATCTTCTTCACTCTAAATCACTTTCTTTGCTGGACTGGGATATTAAATATACGACACATCCAGGAGTTTATTGGAGCGCAGACTGATGGCGCAAAGGGTAGGTTTAAATCTCCAACACTTACCTATATATAAATCCTCTCTTAAGAGGGGCCTGTCCGATTTGCTCTCCTCTGTTGCTGATGATGATGGCGGCCACTATTAAAAAATAGCAGCAAAAATTATTCACTGGCTTTTTGTGTGTGTGCATGAGTGTCTCTGTGTGTGTGTGTCTCTGCAATTGTTCCACGCTTTTTTCCTCTCTAGCTTTTTCCCCAGCAGCGCGATTTCCCTGCTCTCTGCCTGCTCAGTAGCACGGGTTTCACAGGGGAAAGCTTGCTGCTGCTGCTGCTGCTGCTCCTGCCGCCGCTACTGCTGCTGCCTAGCAAAGACTAAGAAATACATATGTGTGTCTGTGTATATACGAATGTATATATATGTATACACATATAGCGGCTTCTTTTTTCTTTTTTTTTTTTTCCCTTTTTTTTTTTTTTTTTTGTCTCTGGCTGTGACAAGGACAAGGGGAATTGCTACTAAATAATGTTTCTGGTAACTTTCAGATTATTTCCCCCTTTATCTACTCCCTCCTCCCGATGTACCCTACCTTTCCTCTCTCCTTTCTAGTGTTGATTTATTTATCTAGTTGGTTTTGATTCTGCTTGTTTATTTTTTTTTTCTTCTTTTCTAATGCATAGTAACTCTAGTTTCTCTCCTCCGTTTCCTTCCTTTTCATCCCAGTTTCCTTGTTAGGATTTCTCCTGCCTGTGCTGAAGAGGACCATCTTCCCCCACACACGCAGACAGGCATACACACTTTCCCCTTTTACCTCTCCTCGCACCCCCACTCCTCCTTCAGCCCCTCCAGCCCCTGCTCCCGGTCCCAGTTGATTTCATTTTCAGCATTTCTTTCTCTGTTGTGGCTGTTCTTGTTTTGTTTTACTGTGTTTGTGTCTGTCCGGGTGCTTTACTCTCTTCTGACTTTTGTTGTTGTTGTTTGTTTGTTTTTTTTATTCCCCCCTCTCTTCTCCTCTTTCTTTTTCTTTCTTCTCTTCCGGCCCGTTTTTTGACAGTACGATGAGCTGCCCCACTACGGCGGGATGGACGGAGTAGGGGTGCCGGCGTCCATGTACGGGGACCCCCACGCCCCCCGGCCGATCCCCCCGGTGCACCACCTCAACCATGGGCCGCCGCTCCACGCCGGACAGCACTACGGCGCCCACGCCCCGCACCCCAATGTCATGCCGGCCAGCATGGGCTCCGCTGTCAACGACGCTCTGAAGCGGGACAAGGATGCGATCTACGGGTAGGTGCCGCCGGGCCGCCCGGCGCCAGGGCCCGGCTCCGCAGCGCTGGTGCCCGCGGAGCGGCCGGGGCAGGAGAGGGGCGGGCGGGCGGCGGGGGCTCCCGCGGGGCCGCGGCGGCAGCGGCCAGCCGGGCCCCGGAGCGGAGTGGGGCGGGGGGAGCCCGGATAGTCCGGAGAGAAGGCGGCAGCCCCCAGCCGCCAGCTCCGGAGGGAGACCCGCGCGGTGGCACTGCCGTGGCCGGCGATCTCGGGACGAGGGCGATCCCGGGACGAGGGCGATCCCGGGACGAGGGCGATCCCAGCCTGACTCAGCTGTGGTGCCAGCACCCACGGGAAACTGGTGCTGGAAAACAGACCTCTTGGGGAGAGAGGCTGGGTTGGAGAGAGGTAGTGTTGCCTTGTCCTTCCATTTTTCTTTTTTTTATTTATTCGTGTTTTTTCTCTTTTGTGGTTTTTGAGGAGGGAGGGGTCTTTTCTTACCAGTGGGTTTTTTGGTTTTATTTTCTTTCTTAGAAAGGCCCCGCTTAGGAGTTAGAGACGTCTCTCATTGCTCTGGATTTTAGTTGGAGAAGTGTTGTTCTGGTGTTCTCCTCTGTGCCATAATACCACTCTTCCAACTTTGTAAATAAAGAGCTATTCACATCGCAGAAGGTAGAAAGAATAAAAGGGTTTCACTTCTTGCAAACAGCTCTTCCCAGAGACAGAAGACATAAATACATTGGGGGCAATGAGCTGAATTTTCTATTTAAGAAAGAACATGAGAGGAAAGAAAGAACATGAGAGGAAAGAAACCCATACCCAGCAAAACTCAAGCCTGCACCAGGGCTTTGCTTGGAGGGAATGACACCGATTCCCTTCAGTGCCTTTTGGAAAAAATACTAACTGATCCTAAAAGGAGAGCTAGTAACATCTATGACAGAGTGTCGGGCCTTGATCAGACACCAAAGGGGAAAAGAAACAAATGCATGCTTACTACTTAGCACGCAGATAATTTTTTTTTTCTGACTACGCCAACTATGGGAAAATATTTCGCGAAGTGCTCCCTTCCTCCACCCCCTCCCCAGCTCACTTATCTGGACAGATGGTATTTTACTTGGGTGTGCTTCCTAAGCCAGGAAACTTCACCACATTTTTGCTAGCAGGCCCCTTGAAAAATAAAATTACGTATTAAGTAGTTTGCAGTTTGCCTAGCTGTGCTCTCGTTTTAGGTCATAGCTGGAGGGTAGGGATGGGATCTTCCAGGTTTTGCGGTATTTTAAGCTGTGGCAAAAGTGTAACATACTCACTTGCGCTGCTGCTTAGCACGTTCGGTGCCTTGTGCGTTTAGAGAGGTCACTTTTGTCCTCGTCGGTGAGGACTGCACGGGGGATGTGGTTCGGGCATTGCAATTTCAAAATTAAAAAAAAAAACAAACAAACAAAACAACAACTGCCAACTCACCACCAAACCCAGCATTTTATTTCAAAATGTGGTTCTCCACTGCTCTGCCCGGAGCATTACTGCGAGACTGCAGAGTGTGGCTGTGCCCGTGTGTCCGTGTATGTGTGTCCGTGCAATAAAAAAAAAAAAAAATACTTGTTGATTACAGCTCTTCTTTCCCCCTCTCCCCCACCCCCTCCCCTCTCTTTGTGTGCCACCGCCCGGTAGGCACCCGTTGTTCCCCCTCTTAGCTCTGGTCTTTGAGAAGTGCGAGCTGGCGACCTGCACGCCCCGGGAGCCCGGCGTGGCCGGCGGGGACGTCTGCTCCTCCGACTCCTTCAACGAGGACATCGCCGTCTTCGCTAAACAGGTCCGGCACCTCTCCCCCCGCCCTCGACCCTCGCCAGCGCTCCCGCCGCCTCCTCAGCGCCTCGACCCACACGGCCGGGCGCTGGCAGGGGCAGCCTCCCTTTCCCCCCCGCCCCGGCGCCCCCTCTCCGGCGGGGCGGGGGGTGCGCCCTGGTGGCCCGGCTGCCCCTGACCCCCCCCCCCCGTCGGCCGGCAGCCTCTCCACGCTGCCGGGCTGGGACTCCCGGGCCTTGCCCTCCTGCATCAGTGATAGGGAAAGGTAGCTGTGGCCGAGTTTTGGAGGCAGAGGGAGCGGGAGGCAGGCAGGGGACCCAAAGGAGAAGGCTCCCGTGGGACCGGCGGCCGGCTCAGTGCCGGGCCGGCAGGAGCGGAGCGGGCTCCTCTCCACAGCTCGGTGACCGAGGGCGTTCAGCCGGATTTTGGTACCGGCCGGTTTTGTCAAAGGGATTTTCCCCTTTCGGGCGATCCGGTTACGGGGCTGAAGACAGAAGCTGTAGTTCACGTCGCTTGTCCTTCTTCTTGCAGGTCCGCGCCGAAAAACCACTTTTTTCTTCAAATCCAGAGTTGGACAATTTGGTAAGGCCTGCTCCCCCTTCCACCGCACTCCTCTCTCGCCCTTCCCGACCCCTCCGCCAGCTGCCAGCAAGCGCCCTCCTCCGCCCCGGGACCGGGCCGAGCGGTGCGCCGGGGCAGCGGCTGCCGGTCCGGGCACCGGGCTGCGCCGGCATGGGAGCGGGGCGCCGGCCGGTCGGCAAGTTGCCGTCAAGGGGCTTCAAAGAGCTTTATTCTTAGAGCCAGTCAGAGCAAAGTCTCAAGCCCCAAAGCATTGCAAAGCTGAGTTTGAAAGCCATGGGAAGCTAAAGTGAAGGAAGTAACTGCTTAAGAAGAGAGAGCTGGAGATTTCTAATGTAATTCTTTTGCTAATGTGAACGATTTCAATATTCAAAGTGCCTAAATCCGCTTGTAAAGAAGATGCCAAACTATTCAAACACACATTCACCCCCCTTTCTCCTGCGGGCGGGGGTGGGGGTGAGAGCGTGTGTTTGACTTCTCTGCGGACCCTCAGGGATGAGGGCCGGGGTGCTGAGAAGGGAACGAGAAGGAGAGGAAGAGGTTTTCTCCAAGATCGGGGTAATAAAGCACTAATCACCCCTCCTGGAATAAATATGAGAAAAATCAAGTGGTTAGGTTAAAGTTGATCAAAATTGTTGAAGCGTGACCAATGAGCTAAAATCCTGGTTAATGATCGCGCGCCCTGACAATCGCCTTCTCCCCCTTTCCCACTCGGGCTCGCGGCTCTGCCCAGCCCCTGTGATGCTGTCTCCCACGTAACCCCTTCCTCAAAACTTTCTTGCAGATGATCCAAGCAATACAAGTACTAAGGTTTCATCTTTTGGAATTAGAAAAGGTAAGAGCCACTGAGGTGGGTCATTCCCTGCCCCCTCTCTCCTCCTTCCACCCCCTCCCCCCCCGGCTCCCTTCCTCTCCACTGTTTGGTCTGACTTGTAAACATGGCCAGAGAAGATAGGGATAATGCATTGTGACACTGTAACCTGTGCCATCAGAGCATGTGACACCCGACAGACATGCCCAGACCGTTTTTTCCCTTTTTGTGTGTGTGTGTGTAATTTCAATATTTACTAATATTAAATATTAAACCTCTTTCATCCTTCTTACTCCTTTCCGCAGTAGAAGGTCTTTTTCCCACTCAGAAATATTATGTTTAACAAAAAGAAGTGAAACCACTCGTTCTTCTCTCCGGCTCTGACAAGCACATTAACCCCAAGCAAGCACTAAATGTTTGGAAGAGGCAGGGGCCCCTGCGAGGCGTGGGCAGGGGCTGTGCCCTGGGATGAGAATGGCTCTTCCCACAACCCCAGCAAGTAGCTTCATTTTACTGCTCCCGGCCATGTAGACCTTTTTTTAGCCCCGGTTTAAACTGATCCCGTCCCGAGTGACTAGTTGTACCTGTCTGGGTTGTGTATGCTCCGGAGATACCACCTGGGTCCAGCTCCCAGTGTTCCGATGTTATCGCTAAATCCGATTTTCTTCAGCACACAAGTCTGAGCCCACTATCTCTCTCTCTAACTTGTTGCTGCAGCAGGTCTCTGGAGAATAATATGTGCTGCAACAATTTCTCTATTGTTTCCTTGCCTTCAACTATTGTCCCCCTTAATTAGAGTTACTTGTGGAGTAGATCAGAGGGTTGTACTTGCTAAAAAAAAAAAAAAAGTTGAAATACGGTATTTTGCCATTACTGGTTCTATTATTCTTGTTATTTATTTCAGGTTCATGAATTGTGTGATAATTTCTGCCATCGGTACATTAGTTGTTTGAAAGGAAAAATGCCAATAGACCTCGTTATTGATGAAAGGGATGGCAGCTCCAAATCAGACCATGAAGAACTCTCAGGATCTTCCACAAATTTAGCCGATCATGTAAGTCCTTCTGTTTTCTTTATGACACTTTTTAAGTCTTTAACCTGCTTAGAGGACCTGTTCCCGATTTCCTTGCTTTGCTGCTGTTGTCTATTAGTACTATTACTACCTTAACCTCTTGCAAGCTCGAATCCCCATCTTCAGCCTTTCTTCCCTCTCGCTTTGTGAAGTTGTAGAAATGCAAAAGGTTCCTTCAGTTTTCATCTGTAAGGCATCGAGTTTGCAATAGTTTGTAAAGTTTCCTGGTCTGGGCAGCTTGGAGAGCTAGCAAACTGTTGGTTTGATGTGGGGATCGGTGCTTTCTCCTGTTCTTTGCCAACTTTGTAATCAATGCATCAATGTAAGGAAACAGACAAGAAAGTTAGGAAGAAAGTTTTCTGATTTGCTCCCCCCTCCCCTCTCGTGGGGATGACAAGTGATGAGAATTATTGGCAATACTACACTGCATTAAAAAAAAGGGGTTAGCACATTAGAGTTTCCAATGCTTTTGCTTTATAGCGACTTATTGTCAGAATATGGACTTATTGCCAAACGCCTGAAGCATCTTCATAATAAAAGACAGTAACCTTGATGAAGCAATTATTAACAATGTATTACAGAAAGTTGGAGAGAATGATGATTGAGTAACCGTAGGTTAGCGGTTGATTTTAACACTTTAGGAGTTGGTGAATTTGTGTAATGTGTGTAGTACTGAACATTGGTGTGCGTGGTGAGGAGAGTGCCTTTGTTTTTTCGGGTTTTGGAGCGGGTCCTCTGATCCTTCAAAAGATGTAGATGCAGAGAGACTTTGGGATGTGGAGGGAAAGATTGCAGCTGGTACTGCAGAAAAGGGAAGGAATAGCTCTGGTTAAAAAGGGTGGGTGTGAACTACACTTTATTTATAGGAACGCATCCCTGGGGGGCAAAGGGGTTTATACAGTTTTAGATTCAATTGAACTAATAATCTAAATGATAGAGTCCAATATTTTAGCGGTTGAAATATTAATTTAACACCCGGTGTGAAGTTAACCACGCTTTCTGCACAGGCGCCTGCCTTTATTTCCCAGTGTGTTAAGAAGAGTAGCTGGAAGCCCAGGGAGAATGAGCTTTCTAGGAGCTTTTGTTTCCTTTGAAAACATGTTGTTTTTGTGTGTATTTGGTAATTACATTAGACCTGGACTGAAGCTGAATTGGGAGATAAAATAATAATAAATTCTTCTAAATGTCCCCTTTCTGGCATGGCTTAGTTACGGGAAATATTTTTGGACCCAAGCCTTAGCTTTCGTTTTCTCATTTGTATTCAGTAAACATTGCATGACAAGGTTTGTGCTATGTTTTACATTTGAAATCTATTATTTTAAGAGAAAAAATGTATGCAGAGCTTCCTTAAAGTTTCTCTGCTTATCAGCTAACTCACATGTAGGTAATAAACTCCATGAGGCATGACACAATTTCAAAAATATTTGTTTCATGGCATTTTACAACCCTAAATTCGTGGGCATAAGTATTCTGGGAGAGTACTAGAAAAGAAATTGAAATGAGTGGCAACCTGAAAGATAGTGAGTCACTGTGTAAAATTTAGAGAAACAGAAAAAAAAAAAAAATACATGTTTCTCCAATAAGTTTCTTTACAAGAGTGTGTTTCAAGTGGAAGTGTAGAAATGGAGCATGCTTATGTTTATATTGAAGAGATTAGATAAACTAGCCTGTTTAGGGTTCTGGCAGATGGCAAATGCTCAAGCCAATTTGCAGTGCTCCATTATAATATTTAAATTCACACACAATGATAGGACAGGAGTGGAGGGGGTTAGCATTTTGATAATTTGGTAACTATCATCTTCCCTAAGAAGGATCTCCTCTTGCTTTTGTGGCCCCAAAAACAAACTCAAATAAATATGACAACCTATTTATCTTGCACCCGTTAGGGTTTACCACTTCATTGGGTATTATAATTTAAAGCCTTTTATTTCCTGGAGATTTGAGCTATAACATTTTTACTTTAGCCCCCCGCTATTTGTTTTGAAAGGAAGCAATAATTTGTGCAACCAGAACACCAACTGGGAAATGAAGAGTTGTATCACATAGTTACATTTTATTCATGCGTTTTGGGAAATGTGTCTCCTTATTGGATTTTTTTTTTTGGTGTGTATTAGCTTGTTTTCCTGACAAAACTTTAACACCTTTTTATAGCTTAGTCAAACTACCATGTTTTATATTTGCACTGTACAATGTTCCAGCAGAAAGAAATGCATCTTTATTCATAGAAAAGGAAAAGCTTTAAAAAAATGGCTAATATAAACATGCAACTCTATTAAAAAATGAGCGATCATTTCTGAGCATCTACCTGAAAATGTAGCAGTTCAAGCATGCAAATTTGTCCAATTTGGCTCTCCAGGTTTATTTTTTTTCATTTGCCTTGATATGCATATTTAATATATAGCCTTAGGCTAGATCTCATTTGGTGAAAGTTGGTGTAGGGGTGATGATGAGCCACTTCAGAAGGACAGAGACAGCATGTTGTTTCCTCTGTTTTATGTATTGGCCCACTATTCTGATCCAGGGGTCTTCCCCTCATGGTTTTATTTGCACATGAAATACTAGGAGCATTTCAACTGATTGGCTATGAATAATGATAGCCCAAAAGAAGTGTAGGTTAATTTGTTGTGTGCCAGGGTTTCTCTTGTGGAGGTGACAGTTTGTGACAGCTGTTTGACACCCCAAAAATCCATACCCCTCTATTGTTATTAAGTGGTGTAAAGCTACCCTGTGTGTGTTTAATGTGAATGTGAGGGGTGGTAGTAGTGACAGTGGCAGTGCTGAATTAGGAACTAAGGCAGCTCTCAGCTTTATTGTTTTTCTAGACCTTAAAACAGGCATGAAGGAAAGTAACAGAAATAATTGTAGGATTAGCCGATATTTACCATAAGACTTTAAATGGAGTACTCAAATATTGCATGCTTCCCCTTTCAAAATCTACTGCTCCGTTATTTATGTAACTTAATTGGAAACCAAACCCAAAAACAACAAAGGAATTAACTCTTCAGAGATACACCTGTGCTGAAAAAAGGAGACAGCTGAAAGTGGTTGTGCTGTACATGTTTGGTAATAAATGCGTTTATTGAATTTTATTTTAGTGCGCTATTAACTGTTATGTAATATCGTTAGTGTAAAGGGTCCAGGGACCTGGTAGATCAAATAGTGCAGTGCTGGCCACAAGAAGCTGAAACTTTTGTTATTACTCTGCTGTGTTTAGTAAATATAACAGCCCATAATTAGTGTTTGAATTTTTAACACCCTCGGTTTTTTTATTGCTCTGAGGTATTAGCTGTAGATGGGAAGAAGGTAATTACAGCTATGCCCTGGCTGAACCAGATTAGTTAGGGGAAAAAAAAGATAAGAAAAGAGGGAAAAAACCCCTTTGCAGCTGCAGTTCAAGTTCGGTTTCCCAGCAGAGACAATTTATTATTGTTCAACTAAACATACCGGGCCCTATCCTGAATTCTGCGTTCATCCTAAAATGTCTGATGAGATTGTTTGCAGATCTTTTTTTTTCTTATTTCAGGCTATTCAAAATTGAAAAACATGATGCTTATAAAATTTGGATATTTTTAAACTTTTTTTGAACATATGATAACATTTTGTACTTTAATTATATTTTTTTGTAGCTGGCCTCACCTGGTGTCATACAATTCTTCCTTTAGCACAAACCTGTTTCGAAGCCTAGTAGTTCTCCCATAGAAATTTATGGCTGTCCTTTCACGGCTTTCGTGGGAACAGGATCGGGGCCTCAGTCTTTTTGATATTTGTTTATATGTTTTTGTAGCTCAGAGATAATAATATACAGATCATAATTCCTAAAATATCATTGAAATGGATAGAAATATACACACATTTCTTTTATAAAAAAAGATTCTTGAAAGTCTTATTAGAAATCCATCTTAGCCGTAGAAGAGAAAGATTAGTCTGAATATTAAACCTTTTAGCTCTCACATGAGGAGATATTTTATTTTGTACTTTTGGATATCCAGAAAATGTAACATTTCTTTAATATTTCTCCTCGAAGAATGGTCTGTGAAAATTCCTGACATTTTGCAGATAAGAAGAAATAAAAATAGTGTAGTACATACCTGTTCCAGTAATATAATTATATCTCTAGGTAAGATTTCCCTGAGTAATAAAGAAGTAATTAGAGGCCTGATGCTAGAGTCTGCAGGTATGTCACACTTTTGTGGACTTCAGTGGGAGTTTCGAGAAACACCAGATTAGACCCCAAATGTGCCCTTTCTGTCTGTAGTGGGCCAGAAGGAAAATAACAAGGAAAACTTAGAATGTGGCTTAAGACTTAGGACACTGCGGTAGGTTCTATGTTTTCTGAAGGGGCAAAGAGCATCAGGAACTTTCCAAGACTCTAGATAGTGTTGTGCATTCCTGCTTTTTGATGGGCCAAGGTACACTTCTGTCAACATCTGAAGTCCCAAATTTGAGTCTACAGCTCCAATTTGAGTGTTTTAACTTCAGACTCTGTTCTCTCAAACTGAAGCAATAATGTTCTTCAGTATCTATTTGATGACTGTGTTCCCTTTTTGGTTCGAGTTGTCTATCAGTCTAGATGAAGTGTAGCCACACAGAATGACATAGAAGGACAATTAAAAAAACCCAGCACCCCCCTGATTTTTCAAGTCTCAGTTCCTTGGTGACAGGTGGATTATATGTCTGATTTCAATCTTAATTAGAAAATACAAAGCACGCAGCTTTTCAGAACACTGCCATGTTCTAGGAGGCGCAAAAATTGCTCCTGATGCTTTCCTCAAATGCAAAATCAAGGGACAAGAATTAAAACTTGTACATATATACAAAAATATCCGATAGATTGCAGTGCCTTGGATTTTGTTTCAATTGAGTAATTCTAGTACAAAAAAGTAATCATATTAAGTATGCATCTTTTGGAAAATAAACCTTAGCAATACCAGGAGTAGTCTTTTTTAAAAAACATACATATTATGTAAAATTAGAGTTTTTCATGTCTTATTGTCTTATAGAAAGTTTCTTTAAATAGTAAGTTTATTATTGAATGTACTAGACACGATCTCTGAGACGCCATCCTGAACTTCACACACACAAAACATAGACACAGATACACACACAGAAACACGTGTGCATGCATGTGATCGATTTCCGTGTCCTGCGTAGTCTAGCATATTTCTATATATGGCTGTACCTAGATACAGATTTTTGGGGTATCAGTCATATTGGCCATTCCACTGTGTTTACACGTGTTACTTGTAAGAACAAGGTGAGCAGGATTTGGGTTGTGTTTGGGGGGGATAATACCATCTGTATCAAGTACTTCAGTTCAGTTTTGTGTTTGCAAAATTAAGTTACCAGACCTTTGAGTCCAACCACGTTTAGAAACAATAAGCTTTATAGTCACTGTAGTTCAAGTTGTGTTTTGTTTGTTCTTTCAAGATTAATGATTTTGTCAATTTCAGCTGACAAAATTATGTTGGGGCTGATCCTGTCAGAGTTGTATACTTGAAACTTCAGTTAAAATATGTGAGTCAAATCCTGCTCAGCTTACTCACATGGGTATCAGCTGGCCTGATTGATTTTACTTCCCAGTTATAAATAAGAAGCAGATTCCTTATGGTTAATTGAGTCTTTAATATCACCATAAAAAGCAGTATGAGTTCAGAATCAGCCCTAGCAGGACTACATACACTCACAAAATGTAGCCAGACTTTGCCCAGCAGATATTTTGGACATACGAAGTAAGAATTGCAATCTATCAGAAGCTTATCCTATATCAAATTTCTCTGTTACGACATCTCTGTTCAAGAAATCCTGTTGTAGTAGTTAAAAACTCTTATGGTTTCCAGCAGATTTTCAGTATCAACAAAAGAGTAATGTGTCAGATTGGCTTTGTATGCCTTTTGTCCTTTCTGTTGCTATTTTCTAGATTTAGCAAAATTCAATGGTGGTGCTAAATCAATTTTTTTTTGACTTTCAAGGGAAAAAACACTGGTAAAATTGTGTTTTCTAGGGAAGGCCATGTGTGTAAATGAGAAACAGTGGATAGCAGTGGAGTGATCTCCTGTGGCCCTGCTAGTACAAGCTTTCCCCATATTGTCTCCTGCTTTTATATTAATTACAACTTGCATTATCAGCTGTGAGTCTGTAGCCCAGCAAATAGAAAATACTGCCCCTGGAGACATAGCTTCTTGTATCTATTTTCCATCTCCTTCTATTGTGTTCTACTCAGTATTCACTGCTTTTCTCCTAGTAACACTGCTCTTTAACACAATTAGGTAAGAGCAAGAGGAGTACCATATTTGGCTCCCAATTATTAAAACTACTGGGAATAGATACATGTGTGCTGTTCACTTTCTGTGGTATCTGGCATTAGTTTAGGTCATACATGTGTGAAATTTTTATAGTATGCACACGTACGCAAAATAGGCAATTGCATTTTGGCAGATATCATCCACACTCTTCAATGCGTTTCTGCAAAGTATATTGCTAAACTTGCAAGAAGAATTGAGAAGCCACGCTAGCAGTTTGTGTAATTTATCTAAAGATATATGTTTGGTTTCTTCTTTTCCATATTTTTAAATTTTTTTTTTTCAGTGTGATAACTCAGTACAAATTTCATTGAAACTAACAGAAAAATTGCAACTAATATTAGTGGGCTTTTAGACTAGGATCTCTTCAGGTACCTCAACTATACTGATGAAGTTTTCCAGCGAAGCATACTTTAGAGGTGCCATTTGGCCATTTGGCCCCCTTTTTTTTTTTGTCTCTTTTTTTGGTGAAGATGTGCATAAAATGAATACTTATGATTAGTTATTTGGCCAAGAATTTTTTTTGAGGGATGTGAGGTTGGAAATGGTTTAGGGGGGAAAAAAATCAGTTCACTAACTCGTAAATGATCTTAGTCCAAAGCAAAAGAACGCTGCCTTTTTATGAGTCTGTAAACTCCACTCCTAGAATTATTTGTCATTTCCTATAATATTAAAGTCTAGCTATTTCTCTCCCTTCTAAATTTCTTCAACATTTTACTGCTGCATTTAGTAAATACCTTATCTTATATTTTCTGTCCTTCAACAAAACTCTGCCAAATTGCTTCCTCAAGAAAACTGTGTCACAAGAAATACATTGAATTCTCAATCAATACAGTTTGTCTTTCTCAAACTGGATCTACAAACTGAGGTCAAGAACAACTCAGCCTGGTAGAGACAGCAAGTGTTTTCAGCTGTGGGAATACTCCTTCAGCGATCCTTTCCAAATTTTTTCAGCTTTGAAACAGAAAGGCTGGTCTAGATTTTGAAATATTGTATGATAGGTTTTGGATGACATTCGCCTTAAAACATAGCTGAGCTGTTACCAGTTAATTATTGTAACTTTCATACTGTGATAAGGAGCTCCAACAGCAGCCAGCGCAAGAGAGCCCGCAGTACACAAAATTAGCATAACTCACTGTATTCCCTGAAAAGTTTAGCCTAGGTGAACATGTTGCAATTACTACGTTTTCTAAAAGAAGGTTCCAGCACGATGTTGTTGGAGGGCTAAACTCATGCTATGCTATTGTTTCTTTTCTTTTTCATGTATTTCTTCTAGCTCTTTATCTGATTACCATCCGGCAAACAGCTGACGCTAAGAGGCTGCAGAGGGCTGAAGAGCTCCTGTCTGCTGTTTGCCTTCAGCTTGAAGCTATTTGAGTGGCTTCCTAAGTCAGAGATAAAAAGAGAAGCTCATAGGCACGACTGTGTTTTAATCCAGGCTGTAAAGAAACTTGCACAGTTTTTTCCTTTTATTTCCATCTGAACTTTTTGCTAACCTTATTTTCAACTTTTTTGTTCTTTTTAATAACATCTGGGCTGCTTCAACTTTCAAGACTTCTCATCTTTCTTTTTTGTGTTTCTCTCCACCTGACTTTGAAAAATGATGGTAAAATCTGGGGAATTTATTTGTTGTTTTTTTGTTGTTGTTGTTTTGGTTTTTTTTTAAATGAAACTGTGGGGAATAACAGTATTAATTAGAGAAAATTAACACAATAACCTCGATGAATATAAAATACTATTGTTTGGTGGCAGTTTTTCCTGTTGTAGTTCTGTGTGCGGAAAAGTAGATCAGTCTTCTAGGTTTTGGAGGGGCTGGTGATTTTGTGCCATAAGTGCTGTTGTGCTGGGTGCTGTGCTGACAGGTTAGGCAAATTTCAGATCCTGACCTGCCTTCTGATTTTACTCATGTCTTCCTGTCATAGAACCACATATGTGGGTGTATGTGTGTGTCTGTCTTTGTAAGGTGAAGGGGATTTGGATCCTTCTTACCCTTTGGTCACCTGAGACTTTACTGGGAACCTTTTGAAGTCATGGGCTCTTTCCTTTGTCTCTGCCGCGATCCAGGTCAGGCCCGTCAGATTTATGTTGCTGGGTATCGTAGCAAGCCGTTCCCTGGCAGTTCTATTCTGTGTTGCTATACAGCATGTGGTACTAATCAGTGCTAGAAGATTACTTTGAGATTTTTCAATATAGATTTTGGGACTTGGTCCCAATCACACTTACACTGTATTTTACAATGGGTAAATCAGTTGATTATGTTGAACTTATTCCTGCTACACGTTGATGTAGATGAGGTCAGAATCAGCCCTGCTCAAAGAATTTATCCAACTTGTCACTTGCTGCTTTCAGCTTCTCTTCATGCTTTAATAGTCCAGTGTTATTTCACAATGCAGACTTAAATCACAATCAAACCTAAGCAACCTGAGAAGCAATTTTTCTTTTTAAGGGGAGATTTGTTGTTTGTTCTGTTGTTGAATTATTATAATGTGCTCGATTTAAGTTGTCGCACGCAGGTGACAAGTAATGCAGGTCCAACCCCTACTCTGATCTGTTTCATGTGTTCTTGCTCTCCTTTTCTGCCAGAGGAAATTCCATCTCTTGCCTGCCTTCATGTGGTGCTGATAAAGCTCTTCCTGTACAGTAGAATTCCTGTTTTCCTTTAAGCAACAGCGGGGTATTGGGAATGATCAGGAAAGGGGAGGAGGACAGGAGGAGAATACACTCAACAAAGTAGCACAACACAGTAACATTAAGTTTTCCTCACTTATCCTTTTAAATAGCAGCTCCTTTCTCTGGGAAAGCCAATACCCAATAAATTAGAAAGTGTACATGAATTATGTGACTTAAGTACAGTAGTTCAGTTCTTACTTAGCCAAGTTTTGCAAACTTTGTAAGTCTGTCTTCTGCCTTCCCTTTTGTAGTGTTTTATGCATAGTAATGTGGAAAGAATTACATAAAAATCACTATACATGTTATTTTATGTAATCACCTGGAGGTTATTCTTGACAATTCTTGTAAGCGAACTGTTGGAGTGATAAATCTAGAAAGTCTCTTGAAATGTGTCATATCGAGGTGGTAGCTGGGGATGAGGAAGCATCATTCCTGGTACATAATGTCTTTCAGAGAAAGCTTGCTTTTTCCCCTCACAACTTTGACTTTGTTGGAAGTTTTTCTAGCATTTAAATGAGTGACAGAGAGGTTAGGGAGTGAGGACACACTCCTCTCCCATGCATGTTCTCTTGTACTTCTTGAAAAAGTTTCCCTCCTCTTCTACCCTCGGAGCTGTAGTCAGTCTTGAAAAATGAAGTGTGGGGAGATAGTTTGCATACCAGCTATCCTGATCCTAATGAGAACACTTAGTATCATAAACTATGGAGGTGGATGTCCTTCCCTCCCCTGCTCCCTCCACTACCCTGTAGAGCTCCTTAAGAAACTATATTTATGGGGTTTTTGTCTCTCCTGAAATATTGTTTTCCAGTACTATTCAAACAATTAAATCCAGACAACTCTGCGGAAAGTTTAAAAAAGAAAAAAAAACTGTCCTGTGTTTTAACAAGTAAATCTTTGTATCTCCTCTGCTTGCCTTTGCTGAAGAATTATTACGCTGTGCAAACAGTATAGGTGTTTGGCGCATTTCACAAATGCTAATGTGTATACTTTCCTCTCCTTCCTCCCGTCTTCTCCCGATTTGCTTTCTGTTCTTCATTTACTATTGGAATGGGAACCGTGGAAAAAATTCCTTGGCACTCTGACACCAGAATCCTTCATCTTGGAGAGACCACGATGATGCAACCTCAACGCACTCGGCAGGCACACCAGGGCCCTCCAGCGGGGGCCACGCTTCCCAGAGTGGAGACAACAGCAGCGAGCAAGGTAAAAGGTCAAACTTTTTCCCTCCACAAAGTAGGCATGACTAAAATAACTCCAGCTTTTTTCATTATATCAGTACATCTGCCTTAGAGTAAACATGGAGTGGCAGACTTGCAGTATAATCAGCTGTAAGTTAGGGAGACGGTATTTCCTTTTCCTAACCCACTTAGCTGCATTTTACTATTATTTCAAAGCGAAATATCTAATCTTCAAACAAGCTTTGTAATAACAATTGATTAGTTCTGCCAATTCCTTTACAAATTTGGTTATCTACAGTTTATTTTTGTGTGGTGTGAGTAAATATAATGGCAGACAGACTCGCCAGCTGTGGTGCAGTTGTTTGAGTTGGATTAAAGATGGAGAGTTTAACCTGTAGTTTTATCTGAGAAAGAGACTTCTATGTGAAGTTATGAAGCTGCTAAATTACATAAAGTAGAAGCACACCCTGAACTGAACAGAAAAATATTTCTTGAAATGTTTGCTTGTACAGATTTGTTTCTGCTTCTGAAAATCTGAATTCTGAATGTTAAATAGAGATATACCTGAACTGCAAAACCTCTTCTGTATCTATATACAGTGAAACTTTCTCAAGGTTCAGGAGGTTTATTATTTCAGGGTTTTTTGTTTTATTTCCTACTGCATTGCACCTTATGTGTGGTCATCTGCATCCATGCTGAGTGAGTGTCAAAGGCTGTCATTCTGTTATGATAGTGTTTTACACGTGCTCATTAGAAGAATAAGTGACTCCAGAAGGTGTAAGAGTCAAGCCTCCAGTGCTAAACGCTGAGTAAAGATGGCCTGCTGTCACTCTTGGATCTTGACTCAAGAGCTGATTTTTTCTTTTTTTTCCCCTTTTTTCTTTTTTTTTTTTCTTTTGTCCAGAGTTTAAGGTGGACTCCATTCTTGTTTTTCTTTGTAAACATGGTAAGCTTCTGCCAGTGAGAGAGACATTACCTCTATAAGGTCTTATGATATGGTGTCACCACGAGATGTTTCTCCTACATCTGCAGCATTTTGCCTGCCTGTCTTTTTCCCCACATGCCCAGCAGAGCCAACTGACAGGGCTGACATACAACTAGCCTTGCAGGATCCCAAAACTGAAGAAGGGAGAAGCCTTCAGGGCTAGAGCTGCTTTGACTATTCTCACGCTGCAGACTGCTTCCCACCATGACATTTGCCATGCTTAGACAGCAGAACAGATATGTGATTTCATGTCTCTCACGTGGCCCACTGCTTGGCACGGAGCTAGTTCCCCTCATCTGTCTGATGATCTGGTGTTGTACCCGTTGCAATTCTAGGAACTTGCAAAGTTTGTTTCTGGTAGAGTGGTTTGGTTTTGTCTCCTATTTGTAAGAATTGTTTATACTTTTGTAATCTTTTGCTGATAGAAAGCAGCCATGGCATAGGGTGTGATCCAACTCCAAAATGACTCACAAGGATTTTTTGCTATGGGATTAAATTGGAGCTGTACAAGACCCAGCATGAACCATTGCAGCTCCAACAGCTAATGATAGGGAGAGCTTGACTTCCAAACAGCATATTGGTGTTATGTCTATTGGCTGGCCATAGGCTTTACTGTTGATCAAATGTTTATGTGGTATATTGTAGCTAAAGTGCTTGGTGTAGCAGATGATTTGCCTGCTTAAAAGTGATTCCTTGGAGTGGTCTGCCATCTTCATTCCATCCCTAGGGAGGAAGTCTCCTCACACCTGTATCGCCACTCTGCCCCAGGAACCCCTAAGAAATTAGAAAAGATCCTTCATTGAGCCATGCTTGATATAAAGAAATCCCTTATATCCATATCCAGGGATCTTGCATTTCATAGTCTCTGATTCCTTGTCATGTATCTCAGGGTGCTTGGAAAATATTGCTAAGCATTAGAAAAAGCAGTTGATGATTACTACACCAACTTTCCTTTGGAAACAGGTTGCTGCCAATATATATGATTTCAACAAACCTGTTATTCATTTCTGCAGCAGAGGAACAACCTCTGAGGGGCCAAATCAGTCACTAGGGCTGTCCAGTCCAGCAGGGTAAAACATTGCTAGTATGTTTCCCTTTGTGCTCATCTGGGCCTTCTAAAGGGAAGCAGACGTCCAGTGGCAAATCGCCATTCCATTCAGCTGCTGGCAGCTGAAAGATTATTCTACAGCACCAGCAGAATTCCCATTGGAGATGGCTCTGGATTGCTCTCCCCCTCTCAGTCCTGGGAAAGAGTAAAGAGAGTGAGATCTGTCTTGAATTTTCCTTAGGCTTTCTTGAGGGGGGCAGAATTTACCTTATAATTCCTGAGCCGGCAGTGAGCTGGTCCCAGGCAATGCCAAGAAGGGTAGATGCCCTCTTGAGCTATTCCAGTGCAGTTACCTACTTGGGTCAACTTGGTTTCCCTGCAGTTTTGCCAAGAGCTTTCACAAATGCTGCTTCAAGTATTCCACTTGCCCCAAAGGATTTCTTGGAAATGGGAGCTCATTAGAGAGCCTTGGGTTACATTAGCAACTTACAGTCTTCTCCACTAATGCCTGGTGGCAGCAGAGATTGATTCATCCTAGAGTCAGTCTCTTCTGGCTTTTGAGAGCACTCTTTCCAGGGGTCTCTGCTTTTGCTTTGAGTCTATGATGTGCATCCTGTGATTTTTTAAATTTTTATTTTATTTTATTTTATTTTATTTTGGGGAGAGAGGAGATAGAAAGGATTTGGGTGAGTGATGACTATTTTTGCAGACTTTCTCTGCATGAGGTAGATCTAGTTATTACCTGGAAGAATCCATCCATAATTCTTACAGTTTGAACCAAATAAAAAAGGTGTAGGCATTTTGTATTTTTATGGAGGACAGTCTCTCCGCCTCAGTGCATGTCTGGCCTTTGGCATCAAAAGGGTTAATCTAGTCTGTGTTTGGTATTATTAGAAACATGCTGGCATTGGAAGAGTTAAGTAAAGAGCCTTCAGGCAGTAAATGTTGAAAGATTATCCTAATTTTATTAGTGGTGAGTGTCTATGTTGTTCTTAGCATGTCACCTCACTTGTTCAACAGAAAACAAAGCTATACAACATATTGATCATCTGGCAAACCAAAGTAGTAGTGATCTGTAATCCACCAAGCATTTATTGACTTTATCCCAGTTCAGATCCACAAATGCAAATCAATGCTGTATAATACTATTTTAAAGATTAGTAATTATGTAGTAGGTCCGATCAACTTTCCCCCTGCACCGGAAAGAGTTAAATGTATCCAATAATAAAAATAAAACACTCTAAACATCTTACAAAGGAGAAAAAGGAGAAGCTGATTTAATGGTCTAATGAGGCCATCTTCCAGAGACTTGTTTTGTGTAGGGCTTGCTTTGACCTTTCGCTTTGCTCAGGAGCCCAACGCTTCATTTTTCACATTCTTGCAATTACGTTAACGCTTCAAGCATTTCTGACTCCAAGTCAGCTAGCAACACCAGGCATAACTCAACACTGTGAGTTTTTCTCCTCTCTGTAGATTCATTAACAGGTCACCGGGGTCCCAACTGAAATTTAAAACTGACTGGTTCTGTTGGGTTAGCTGAGTTATAGCAAGGGAGATGGCAGGAAAGGGGGTGAGAGAAGGGGTGGGGAAAGAGAGGACCCTGGGGTTTTTGCCAAGGAATATATGTGTAAAAACTCTAAGTGGAAGATTAAAAGGTGTGTGTAGCTTTATCATCCACCCTTTTCTTTGGAGAGGAAAAAACACATCTGAAAGTCTTCTGGGGTATTGTGTTTTCTTTATTCTTTGCGAAACAAAGTGAAAACAGCCACTGCCTTTACATAAAAGGCTAAGTGACTTCTAGAATTTGGCATCAGTTTGTACCACAGTGATAGATATGATTCTCCCAGACTTTAATTCCTATTTAATTTCTTTATGGGATATTGCAAATAATGAATATGGCAGATTATGCATGAAAAATGGGAAATAAATCTTTTTAAGGTTTAAAAACATGTGGTCTACAGGAAAGCACCAGGGAATAATTTCAGTTTCATATTTTATGATACCGGGATTGTATACCTGATCTGTCATATTCATAGTTCACTCACTCAAAGGGCCTGATCCATCCAAGTCAGATGGAGGCTGTCTTCCTTCAGGACCTTTCAGGAAGTTCAGCATCTTTTTAGGATTAGACCTGGGATGACAAACTTTATCATAAATAAGAAACCAGAGATTAGAAAATTCTTATAAGTTATAGAGCAGTAAAAATACAAATGAATATCACATCTACTTTGCTTTACACACGTGAGCGAGTAGTTCATTGTTGTGTGGTTTTTTTTGGCTTTTTTTTTTTTTTTTTAATGTAACTACTTGTGCTGAATGATCTGCCCCTTTATAAATAATATCTGAGGCTACTCTCTAGGGCCAATCTCAAAGTAGTTTAGAAGCACTTCTGTGCCAGCTTGATGTCTGTCCATGATAGCTTTCTTTGACTCTATAATCTGGTTCAGGACAAAGTCAACTAAGATATTAACTGAAATAAAGCATCCATTGCAGGTTAACTCTGGACTGATGCTTGTTGGAAAAATTAAGTAGTATTATTTCTTATTCAGTATATACCATCCTGTAATAACGATAGTGTGCAAATCGAATTTGTTTACAAGACTAGGTGATAAAGCCCAAAGGTCTATTTTAGTATTAGAAACTCTACTGGCACTACACAAAGCTTACAATCAAACTCCAGTAGTTAGGAAAAGGAGAGGGATATGTTGATGTTAGCAACAATTAAAAAATAACATAGTCATACAAAGTCTTTGTAAGCTAATCCTAAAGCTAATGCTACAACTTCTTTTTCCTAGCTCTATAAGTATGGTAAGCCTGCCGAAGCTAGTATGCATATTCATAATAAAGATTCAGAACACATTTTTATTCCTTTGTATTTTTACCTATAAAGCGATAGGGTATGGTTTTATTGGAAGAGAGATGCCTTCTGTAAGAAAGGAAATTCCTGATAGAAAGGCTCAAACATCCAGACTGTGAAAAATCAAACTTGCTAATAAATAATGCTTCACTGGAGATGCATTATTTCAGAAGGCACAGCTCTCATAAAGGTGAACTGTATGAAGTATGAAAAACTCTTAACGAACAATGACTTTTTTCAACTGAGGAAGATACAGGAAGCGAGTAGCCCTTATTAATTCATCTTTTCCTTTCAAGTTTGAGGGACCCGTCCTTGTGTTGATATGTATGAGTAATTTCCATTAATGGTGATGGGAGTTACGCATGTGCACTGACAGAAGAATAGACCCCTTAGTGTTCAAAGCACATGAAATTTACATTTTTTCCATTGCTGTAATTGAGATGTTGACAAATTGGAGAATATTGATGAGCCTTTGTTTTAAGTATTTCTTGCCAAGTTTGCTTTATTTTTTCATGGTTTGAACAATGGTGTGGGTTCAGCAGCAATGAGTAATAAGGGTAGAGTAAAGATAACTTTGATTTCAATATTTTGATGTGCCAATAAGAAATAAATTCTTAGGCAAATGGAATATGTTGTTTTAATCATTAGCTATGCATGAAAGAAAAATTGATGTTGACATCTTTGCTGTAAAATCGTTGTAATGGGGCCTTCCTTACAATTCATTTTTGTAAAATTCATTTTGTACATTTTGCAGCAATTGAACAATCCCTGCACTGTGAATAGGCAGAATTCCCAGAAATACTGAGACAGTTGGCCCAGTAACTGCTGAGCTCACACTGCACACCACATGCACATTAACCATGATCATGCCAGAACCAGCTTAGCTAAATATAGTCAATTTTTGATATCCACTCATCCTTTCTTTTATTTCTGTCTATTGCATGAAAAAAAAAATGTTTGCTGACTCCAGCAATTAAACAATAACTGCAAAAAGATGTATGTCCTTACCCACCGTTCAATAAGCAGGATTAAAATTTCATAGTGAATTTTCACTTCACTGTACAGTTTTCTAATAATCAGGCTGGTAGCAACTGCAGATTCCTCACCTTTTATTGAATTACAGCTTATAGAGTGTGTGTGTGGTGTTTAAAATATTATACTTGTATTCAAGTTACTCACCTCACTCTTACCTTTTAATCCATGCAGGTTTGTATATTTAGATGTAGATAAAAATCTACATACACATTTACTTCCATATTTGTATTGTGTTTTGCTGGAGTTTCAAATGCAGCCTAGTAAAACTCTGTCAATGGAATGTTTTCATAGTGGCAGTAATCTCTTTAAAATAACCCTAAATACAATATGACAGATGCCATCTGGAATAATCTTTTGCTAGTTGCTTTCAACTTTTATTTTTTCCTACAGCTAAGTTCATCTAAAACTGGTCACTTACGGTTAACACAGTGAACTCTTTCCTCTACTTTTGTATGTGAATGTTCAGAGAAAAAAACTTCTTGATTTTACTTAAGATATTGTTACTGTGGAGAGTTTTGTCTCTGATTTCATGTTTCTGGGTATTTTTAAATATATGTTTGTGTATATGTGTGTATATATATTTATTTATGTATTTGTATTTCAAAATACAAAGGCAGGATACTCCCCTAGGCCATTCCTTCCATCTCAGATCCTATTCAGCCTAACCCAATTTGCCTCCAAATGCTAGATAAAATTCCATTCACTAAATTATAATTGTATGTTTGCTACAATATTAATGGCTTCAAAATGCAACACGTTTAAATATACAGTATTAAGTGCTTAAATATCTTCCTGTGTTTTTCCAGACTAATTTCTTCCTATATATACCAATTTATTTGAAAGATCTAGTGTTGGAATCTCTGGATTTTTTTTTTTAACATAGTTGTGTAAAGGGATGTCTCCTGATGCCTGTTAGAGTTTAATTTAGAGTAGTAATTAAACTTGAATACTGCCTCATAAACAAAAGATAAACAATAAACCAGCCACGTTCCCTGCTGTTTCATAGCTTTCTTTCCCAGATGTTTTAGCCTGATAATTTTTACATAGTGAACTACCTAACATGGAGTGCTATGGACAGAGGTCAAAGCCTAGTTCTTTGTAATGGTTTTATAAAAACTTTTCGTTAATGAAATACTACAGGGTTTCCTTTGTGTAGCAGATAAAATTGTCAGATACCGAAGGACACTCATTAATTGACTTTTTAATTCTCTCCCTCTTGTTTATTAAGACAGCTCTTATTTAAAAAAACCCAACCCATATGCTTTATTTTAACTGTTGATGACCAAGAAACGTTTTCTATTTCTTAATATGGGGGTGCCTGAACAGTACAGTGGAATACTCTGTGTCACCCTTAAAAAATAAAAACGCCCTTGCGGGAGCTGCTCTCTCCATGTTGAGCCTAAGCAACTGCGGAAATGTTCACAGTGGAAGGCTGTTAATTTTTCAAAGTGCTCCTCGGGCTGGCGAAGCTTGCGTGTCCATCCCGGGGCCCTCCTCTGCCAGCCATGCTCTTTCTAATTGCCAGGTACTGGTAGGCCGTTCAGCTGCAGGAGCCATGTTATTTTCACTGGGTGGGGTAATTACTGAAAGCTGAGAATAGCTGCACTAAAGACACAGGGATACTTTCATGATCCCATTAGCATAAGAGAGGGTAAATTATTCATGCCAAGTGAGGATTCTATGGGGAAAAGTATAGTTAATGCACATAGTTTTTAAATGTATCCCTTTCTGCTCTGAGACTAAATTCTTGTTGGATTCAGTTCTCAGACATTTACGGGAAAGCTCTAGTGGCATGTTAGACGCAGTTCATCTCTCTCTGTTTGCAGCGCTCTCAATAGAGACCATCTGGCACAGATCCAAAAGGTGATTAAACAAAATGATCAGCTCTTGTTGCTGTGTTACATGTCCAATACTCTGGATTAAAAAACATGACCCACAACAGTCAGCTAACAATTTTTTTTCCCCCCTCTTTCCCGTTCCTCTGTAAGAATTCAGATGGTCCACAAATGTCTATGCCATCTTTGTGTCCTTATGGCCTATAATCATGAACAGGTTGTGCAAATGGCTCTTTCTGTAACACGGTCTGTTCCAGCAGCATAGAAACATTTCATATTAATTGGGTCAGTCTAATGTTCATAATGACATGGGGAAAAATTACCCAAATGTGTTCTTATAGTAAACACTTAAAATGTGCCTTTCTCCGATTAGAAAGTGAAATTTGACATCAGGCTCATGTAGCTGATTTATTTTTTAAGATGGACGAAAATCAAAGCATGGCACTGTCATCTGCTTAAAATAGTTTAAAGCCCCTTCTAACCAAATAAAAAAAGAAAGGGGGGGGGGAGGGGCAAGCTGTGGTTTAACACCACAATCAGGGAATGAATTTACAGTGCTATTCAGAAGAGTACTCCCTTATCATAAACAAGCTGATAATCACACTGAATCTAACTCCCAATTAGCTTTCTTTCCTCACAGAGATCAGCGTACATGTCCTCCTTAAGCCATGATATGTTGCTATTGAGTCAGACTGAATGTTTGTATACCTTATGTCATATTCAGAATGTAAGGATTAATGCAATATATTTACCAGAAAACCCATCTAATCAGCAAGGTAATTTTTGAAACCAATCCCTTCAATGCCTGAGTTAAGGTAAAAATGCCAAGACTGTGAAGAGGGGACATATGTATCTTATCTTTTTGGGGTTGCATCAAATGCCAAGTACTAGCGTAAATTCAACAGAAACCAGATATTGTTGGAAAGTAATTAAAGAAATATTGAAATTAAACCTACCATATGAGTGAAATATTTGTAGGCCCATTTTGTTGCATGCATAACAATTTGCATGGAATTGAACAGTATTGCTTTCTCTTGTACATCTAGAGTTGTACTTTGTTAAACATGACAGAGGAATCACCTCTGTAACTTCAGCCATAGGATTGGAGGGATCTATTGAATGCTGAGGATGTTTACAGTCCAAAATCAGTAGGTTTACTTAGAGGAGATATTTATTTAAGAAAAAAAAAGAGAGAGAGAGAACTGAAAGCTTTCAAATCTATGCCAAGAAAAATAAAATTCCCCTTTTGAAAGTTTAAAAGAACCACTGTCAGCTTCCCTTACTGTGCAAGGTGGTTGTGGTTTAGCCCCAGCTGGCAGCTCAGCCCCACACAGTCACTTGCCCATTCCTCCCTGCCAGTGAGATGGGAGAGAAGTGAAGGGTAAAAGTGAAAAAACTCATGGGTTGAGATAAAGACAATGTAATAGGTAAAGCAAAACAAGGAATTAATTCAGTACTTCCCCTCAGCAGACAGGTGTTCAGCCATTTCAAGGGAAGCAGGGCTCCATCATGCATAAAAGTGACTTGGCACAACATTTTCATCACTCTGGGCATCTTCCCCTTCCCTTTTCCACTGCTCTGTATACTGAGCAGTACACCATATGGTGTGGGGATATCCCTTTGGCCAGTTGGGGTCACCTATCCCAGGTGTGTGTCCTCCCAAGTTCTTGTGCACTCCAGCCTCTGTGCTGGTGATACTGTGCAAGTGCTGCTCAGAAACAAAAAACCCTCACCCGTGTGTTATCAACACTGTTTCCAGCACAAATCGGAAACATGGCCCCATAATAGCCACCGTGAAGAAAATTAGCTCTACTCCTGCCAGAATGAGAATGAAGGTGAAAGCCATAGGTAAGAGGTACCGGCCCATCCAGAGTGCTCAGGGCAGGAGGGCAGGCTCACCCAGCTCAGGGCTGCCTGGTGAATGAAAGGGACCCCAGTAGCCTTGTGGGGCTTAAGGCTATTACAGGGCAACTCATGCTCTGTTATCATGCTGATTTTCGATTGATTTTTTTTGCTGTACAGTACTTGTTGAAGGCCCTCTAGAGCATCAAACACTGCATTATGGCACCACACACTGTAGTATGCTGCCCTTTTGTCTTAATGCCTTGTCTTTTTGCCTGAGAAGGAGTGCTAACCACTCTGTGATTCTTACAGCTTCTGAGCAGCTTCTGTATCTATATAGCAGGGGAAGTAGGACAGGTGAAGAAGATTTGACAGCTGTGTTTATCTGACTCTTAACGTGATTTGAAGCATGTGTTTACAGTTCTGAATTTTCAAACCATTCTGATTTTGAATTACTGTAAAATGTTGTTTTAATTTATAAAATCACTTCTCATTTAAGTAACTGATTGCAGGGTATGAGTAAACCTAAATCTGGTGTCTAAATATACTTTCTTAGTGTAATTTCTAGTAACAGGTACTACAGGTTGTTAAAGCTGGAGCTGAGGTTGCAGAAAGATTTATATAGGCTAAAGTGAGTAATTTCTCCTATTTCCTGCCTTCCTATTGACTTAAGTTATATAATTCAGATAGGTTTTTCATTCACTAAAAAATCAAGCCATCTACATGTAGGTCTTGATAAGCTGAGGACTTTTAAAATCAGATGAGTGTCTATATATCTAGGATATCACCTTCAAATAAATAATTGTCATTTTAACCAGTGGTTTCTACTGGTTTGTGAAAATCTTTGTGCATGCAGTAAATGTAAAAGAGTAAAAATGTTTACAAGAATAACAAAGTACACCTGAAAACACATGTAGAAATTTAGACTTGCAGCTTTCTGGTGTTATGTCAGCTATAAAAAAAGCAGTGTAGTCATAAAGATAGGATAATACAGGGGAACAGTGACAGCCACCTTAATTATCCCACTGCCCGCAGGCATTATCCAAATAACAAGTATGGTCACTGGGAAGATGTGTTATTTTGGTGGTCTCTCCTGTAGCTTCTCAGCTTCTCATGAGGTAAAGGTATGTCTGTCTGCCCAGGAGCAACTGAATGCAGAACTGAGTCTGAGGGGACCTTGTGTAAGTTACGTGCCCTCTCTGACATGTGTTCTTCCCCATCTGTACAGTGGGCACTAGAATTCCATGAATTGTATGAAATGGTCATCTGCTGTTGTGGACTGCTCTGATATTCCAGGAATGCATGTTTATGTAAAAAATTCAAGTATGTTCTTCTCTTGGCCTCCTTGAATTTAACAAAATAAGCTCTGGACATACTGCATTTGTAAATTATTGTATTGTTTATTTAAAAACACTTCCTCTTTTTTCCACAAAGGTGAAAACATGGGTGAAATAGCCTTGATCTTTTAACTTTGTATTATAGCTTTGTTTTTAATGAACAAGGCTTATGAAGTAGTAAAAAAAGGATGGCATGGGTCACAGCACCACTCCTCTAGTGACTTTTCCATAAAGATGAAAAGTCTAAAGTGGTGTTTCCAATGTTTGAAAAATGGTTGTGTCACTAAATATGGGTATTCCTTGTTTACTGGTTTTGTTTCTCTCCCCCTGAACAAGCATAGTAACCTTAGACCAAGGAAAACTTGGATTCTGTGTTCATATTTAGCTCCTAGGGACTCAAGGGTAATGTCAGTTTTAAACAAAATTATAAAATGCACTGTTGGTTTTTTCTCCTTCTTTAGGAATTCCTTAGTACTCTAGAGCTATAGAACGGGTTGCGATGCTTAGTGACCTTGCACATCAATAGCTCTGTCTTTTAAACACGGACATTGATTTTTCTCATCCTGGCATGAGAAGATGTAGCGTACCCCCTGCTTTGTTGCCTGTGAGTTTTCAGCATATGCAAAGGCAGAGGTGGCTACGATTAAAAGCTTTTAGGGCCTCAGAGATGGCAGAAGTATCATGAATAATCTGCTTCCTATTTAGATGTTTTTTGCTAATTATGAAATACATCTTATCTGTTTGAGGGGGAATTGATAACATTTTGCATTGCTGTTTGACAGTTGTTTATTGCTGTCTTTGATCTTAAGCACACCAATCTAGATTTAGTGGCTTGGCTTTCTACAGAACCTAAGAATAATATTTTAAAGTGCACCAACTAGGCGTCTTGATCACAGTTACAGTACTCATGAAAGATCTGTCTTTTGTTCATGAATCAGTGGAGGACTGTCCAGAGAAGGCTTGAAGGAAGGCAGTGTGAGTCAGTTAAAAGCAGTTCTTCCTTCTCAGAGGTGAGAATAGAAAGACACCATTCCCATAAGATCTTGATCCTTCTTGCATGGAATCAGTAGCAAGAGCAGGGGTGCTACTGCTTTCAGATATGCAAAGTTTGGGTCAAACGCATCCAAATAAATGAAAGCAGAGCATGATTCTCCTATCTTAAAAAACAAATACACAAAAAAACCCTATTAGTTTTTTTAAAATATAATTTCCATAGGAACTATTGCCATTAAGACATGTAGGATCTACAAAAAGACAGCCATAAAGTTCTATTACTTCCTAATATATTTTGGAACAAAATTTCACCATACTCTATATTCTAGAGGACAAATGTTAATAAGCACTGGGTTTTTTATATTTGCAAGACAAAGTTTTGAATAATTTTTTTCCTCTAGTGGTTTTTATATGTTAAATTGAGCTTTAGAGAAAAATTAATTTGTGCTTTCAGTTCAGTTAATTTCTTGAAATGCCAACAGTTTTGAAAATTTCTCTGTTGGAGAGAATAAAGCTATGCAGTAAACTCAACTTAAAGGAATATGACTGTGTCTGTTTGAATGTACTCAATATATTAATTCAGGTAGGTGTGGAGTTGGGGAAAGTAAATGATTCTTTGTTCTCTACTGATACATATGGGTGGTTTATAAGTGACAGCCCCAAAGCCTGTCTGTTTTTAGGTTATTTGTGAAGCTGTTTTTACCTCGGCATAAGGAGCTAACACAGGGAAATTGTCTGGTGGCAGAGTTGGCACAATGGCCCTGGTGACCCTATTCCTACCTACAGCCGGGGCAGCGAGCCCAGGAAAGAGCAAGACAAAGTGGTTTCCCCCTGCTTCACTGACTTCCCAGCTGCTCTGAGGCTGAAGTCCATTGCTAACTCCAGATGCTCAAACTTGCACTGAATGCTGTCCTAAACTGCTGGCCTCATAACTCATGGAATGAGCTCAAATTATTTTATGGATGGTTACCTTTGTACACCCTTGGCACTATACATTCCTCATGCACAGGCTAGGATTGGGGTCTTCTATTTTCTTGTGTAAACAAAGCATTTGCTATAACTGACAAGGATTGGTGGAGCAGCCATGAAAGCGAGACAGGGGAATTCAGCAAATTCTCTATTAATATGTGATTTGTACCATGAAATTTTTTGACAACCCTGGCATTTAATTCTTAAATAAGTAAAGAGTGCACTTTTCCTTATAATCTTATGTCATGCCCACCAGCTTACTATGGCAACACTTGTTTAAGCAATTACATATGTTAAAATTTTCCTTGGGCCTCTCCATGTACAGCTGCAAGTTGGTCATACCTTGACTAAAGGCAGCCCTCATTCACAGAGAGTTCAGCAGAGGGAATATGGCAAATACACATATATAATTTTATTGCGGGACTTGGTGCTAAGGTTTTAAATAATTTACGAGCGTAAAATTGGGAAACTCACATGAACTCCCTCTCTAATTTTACACTCCTGCCTAAAGAGGATGGAACATCGCACAAATAGCACAAATCAAAATTTTTCAGCTTGAAGCTTCCTTCCTAATTCCTCGCACCTCAGATTTACCACTTACTGATGGTTCTCCATTTCGTGGGACTCCTGACCCTGTACATCTGTTAAAGGGGATAGTTTGGAATGAACACAGCCTCCTACTCAGAAGGACCGCAGTGTTCTCTTAGCTCCTACTAGATGCTTGAACAAGCAGAGGGCTTAAGTGAAATCCTTTAGCTGAGCCAAAATCTGTTCTTGTTTAGGGGCTAATCCAAAGCCTGTTAAATCAACAGAAAGAGACTTTGGTTGCCTTCAGTGAGCTTTGGATCAGGCCCTTCCTTCCTAATACATCTGAAATCAATGGAGGTACATTGGGCTTCTGCCAGTAAAAGAAAAAAAAAGGGAGAGGGGTTGTCCTTGTGCTTTATTTGTACAGTACCTAACATATTGAGGTCCTGGTGCTCAAACAGTATCCCAAGTGCTTCGTTGAGACAACAATAATTTTGACTTGATTATATTGCTTGGTGTTCATGGACTTCAATTCTGCTGGGTACATAATTCCCTTGTTTAAAACAACCGTGTATGCTGTGCATCCACCCCATGCCCAAACATTATTTTTCTTTGCTAATGTTTTATATAAAGAAAATTATTGCAAAAAGTAAAAAAGGAGGATGTCAGTTTTTATAACAGGATTCTTTTTTCTTGTTTTTCTGTGCTCTCAGATAGTTAATAAAGCTGTTTTGAATGAAAAATACTCAGGCCATAGAAAATGTAAAACCCAATGAGTGTAACTGTCAGTTCTCTGCCTTGAGAAAATTATTAGAGCCCCATGTGTTCTCCACAGCCAAAGGCTGTCACCTTTATATTTCTTCATTAATGCCTTTTATTTTTATTTCTCAGTATTAAGATAAAGCCCAAACTCTAATCTGCCACTTGTTAAAGATTTTAATGTAATAATTAGCATTATGGAGATGGCAAATATTTTTTAGGCAAGAAATGACAAAGGACTAAAACTCCTATGTCTATTTCAGCGTAGACTTTCCATTCTCAGAAGTGCCTACAGCAGCTGAAGTAGGACCTCAGTCTGGCAAAGCCTATTACATTGGGTTACTCTGTACATTGCAAATCCTGGTACTGAAATCAAGAGGCCCACAGTGGGGTTAATATTGACCACCTCAGCCTTTGTAGGGTTTGTTTTCAATTGACACTTTTGCTCTAGTCATGAGCTACAAATATTTTCCTTAAAGTTGGCAAGTTTTGTTTACTTTAGCTTATTAGACTTTTGATTAGATTTCACATGCTTCTGAGTTCATGCACTTAGGATTCATTTTGTGTATTCAGACACTTAGCATATTTTGTGCAAAACATCTGTGACAATGTGAAAACGTATTTGAGTAAGAAAATATTTCTGGTTGATATCTTTTTTTTCAGTGGTAAATTTAGACATATATTTCTAGATGCAAAGTGTTAAACTTAATTAATGCTTTATTTTAATAGATATATTTAGTCATCAGTCTTTTATCCATTTTGTGTAAAAGGGTAAATTCCATAAGTTTATAGTATTACAAAATTAAATTTTGATTTAGAGGTTACCAAAATGCTTAGTGCATATAGATGTCTTTCATTTTACGGAAACGAGGATAGGCTGATCTGTGCTAACATCCCATATGACTTACAATTCTGTATGTTCTGTTCTTAGCTTATGAAAGGATCTTAAAAATAAAAAGAATACTGCAGTGCTCATACTTCATCCAGGAGAGAAGTAACAATGCAATTTTCCAGTAAAAAAGACATAACAAAGACCGTCATATTAGTGTAGAATATTTCTTAGATTTTAATTACTTTCAGATTTTACTGTTTTCTTTCAGTTTTAAGGGAAATTCTCTTAAGTTCACAAACTTACTTGAGACATAGTTGATACTGTATATCTTACACTCTATATGCTCCTGTTCTCTCCTTTCTTCTCTCAGAAAAATGAAATTCATCCTACCTTATCTATTTCAAGAAAATCTTCTGTAGTGCATATCTGCAATGATAGATGAAACACTTCCATTTATTTGTGAATTGGCTATCCTAATTATATCCCTGAGGTAGATGTTATTAGCAGTTCATATTCCTAGCTCTGAGCATAGTTTCGGATAAAGTTCTGTGTATGAGCAAGGTTTTATGAAAGAAAGGCTTTATTGATTTCTTTTTTTTGTTTTTAAAGATCTTTCATTCATGCTATTAATCTATAACTCAGCCTTAGCTACAAATTTGCCCTCTTTTTTGTTATTTTGTTTTCCCTTCTGAATCTGAATTTGGGCAGGCCTTTCTAATCTGGTAATTCATCACTGACATTCAGGGTTTGGTTTCAAACCCCTCTCTACTTTCTTGTAAACTAATCCTACAATCCTAAGACCACCAAAGAGAATGTCATTTTAGCTAGAAGTCCACACTGTCAGAATTCAGGTTTACTGTATGCCAATTAACCCTCCTTTAAGCTCTTCCAAATGGCTATCAATCTGGTTTGTTTAAAAGAAATAAGCTGTCCTTTTATTTTAGAACTAGTAAAGAATTTTACATCTTTCTAAAGCAATTTTCTGCATTCTTACTGACTTCATTGATGTGAATGTAAAGTACACAATAGGTCAAATTCTGACTTCAGTGGGAGTTGGTGGGAGCACAGTCTGTACATCTGAAGGCAGAATGGATTCAATCTTAGTGTGCCTGTGTGGCAAAAAAAATATCTCTATATAATTTGTCTTCATATGATCAGTGAGTACAGATTCGAGTTTGTTTCTCATGCTGCTTTCATGACTGCCTTACGCAAGCTCAGAGGAACTGCTCATGATCCTAGTAGGTGTGTGTGTGGTTTTTTTCTTCCTTGTTTATTCACATATAAACATTTTACATGCTTCCTTAGAGAATTTCCTTGTAAGGTTCAGTTATTCTTCAGAGACTGAGAACTCTGTCTAGCACGTAATTTGTAAACTATGCAAAGAGCACCCTGCAGCTGAGGCAAACCCTTGAACTATCCTCTTGGACCTGCTTTGCTTGCCACTGTAGTACTCTTGGATGTAAAGGGTCCTGTACTGTGGCTGTAATGAGCAGGATATACTCACGCAGGACCAGATGTCCAGTGGAGGATCCATGCATTGGTCCTCTGTTCCAGTCTTCCATCAAACAGCTGTTTGTTATAGCATGATTAATTTTATTTTAGATCATTTGAGAAGGATATTGTTTCTGAATGTAAAAAAACCTAACATAATATCCTCTCCTCTTGTGCCTTCTCCATGCTCATTAGCTGTTCTTGAGTTGTCTGTCTTATTTCAATGGAGTAAGGTGTAACTTCTGAGAGCAAAATGAGATAATTGCATCTGAAAGAAAAGGGAGAAGGTCTGTTGGCAGGAATTTGCTGTTAAATTCAGGTGAAACCATGGATTTTTTACTTGTGTGCTTTATCTTAAAACTGAGTAAAAGCTGTATCTCGCACTTTCAGAAGAAAGACTTCACTACACCAGGCTTCTTATGCTTTAAATAACTGAATTGGCAGACTTGATCCACTCAAATTTTACTTTCTAGCTGCCTTTTTATAACAGTCCTTTAAAAAACTTGTTAGAACTTTTTTTTTTTCCCCAGAATGTCATAGGTAGAAAACATTGGCTTTTAAAAAGAAAAAGTTTTTCAAAGTAGTTTAGGCCTTTAACATAGCATTAGACTATTTCGTTCTCTAAATCGTCTCCCATATATTAAAAAGCAACAGTCTGTTGGTTTCCTTCCTGTCTTATAAGTATTTAAAGTTATAACATTAGAAATGCTAAGCTTAGCTTCCACCCTTCCTCTTTTTTTTTTTTTAATTTAACTTAATGACTTTGGGAGGTGGTCTCATATCTGCATTAAGTATCCATGAAGGTAGGGGTTTTTTTCTTAGAGGTGTTTTTTGGTAGTGTTATGTTCTTTGTTAGGTTTGGAGGAGTGGTTGTTGGTTTTGGGGGGGGGGTTTAATAGTATAGCAAAGAATAGTGGGACATAAACCTTTTAAAAGTCGATTTTGTAAAATGTAAAGCATGAACAAAGGTTTATCATGTTTTGCTTGTATCAGCCCACATCTGTTACAAGAAACTGTAGAACTGCAGAAAGGTTATGGCTTTTCTCATGTCCAGGGGAATCCACTGAATCTTGGCCTTCATTTAGGATTCCCTCCTGATGAGCAAATTCCCATGACCGCTTTTGAAGCTTTAAAAGCTTTGGTTTTGTTTTAAAAGGCCTCTGAGCATAGGCAATGTTTTCATAGGCATTTAGAAACAAAAACTTGAGCTTTTAAACCTTCAAATGTCGCTGTGGGGATTCACTTGGCTTCTCAGCAGACCAAGTCTGAGATAACACCTGCAAGAAGTGTGTATCTGTGTGTGTGTATTTTGTGAAATTGTGATGCACCATCTCAACTGACCCACAAATGTGACAGTGGTGTGTGTGTGTAAATCTTATTGTTATGTTTTGCTGTTAGTCAGTTTTAAGAGCAAGCTATTGTTTTGGTTCTGTGGCACGGCTGATGTGGATAAGCCAATTTTGGTTTTAGACTGCTTTAATTTCTTCTGCCTCTTTGTCCTATGATGAAAACTCTCACAAATGATCTTCAGAAGAACAGACTGAGTTAAAGTCCATGGTTATGTTTCATTACCTAAAGGGTACTGGGTTTTTAGCTTTGGTCTTACTTTTTTCTTCTACAGATAACATCAGTTGCACAATAAAAGGTGGTGTTCTATAAATAGATGGGTTATACTGTATGTAAACCCAGGTCTGTGATTACTAGATGAGAAAAAATGTGCAATAGAAATGAGCGCACAAATCATCAGGCTGGTGATGTAACAGAAGTACTTATTTTCACTCCTTTTCAGCTCCATCTCTGTGTGTCTTAAACACCTGAGGTGAAATTTTGTCATGTTTCAGAGGGAAGGGGATTTTCAGAATTAAGGATAAATACTAAATGAATATATTAACACTGCTTTTCTCCTGTCCTGTGCTGTTCTCAAAACACCTGTTAAAAACAAACAAGCACATAT
>VWPU01003225.1:40000-110000 GCA_013398955.1 Callaeas wilsoni
CTGGATAATAATACTGTTCATACTTCAGGATTTTTGTCAGCCACAAATACAAAGAACTGTCTGGTCTCTTTACCAAAATTACAGTGCTAAGACTTGCTTTTGCATCTAGAAACAAAACTGGAAATTCTGCTATTTAGCTGAAGGAGAAAAGAAATAAAATGTCCTTGTACATATATTTTGATCGCAAGTACTTATGTCCAAGAACCTGCCTTCTAACAGAGCATTTCAGAATGTTCTCTTTATGATACACATTTAGAAATGAAGAATTAGCAAAAACAATAGCCATGCTCAGACTTGAAAAAACGAAATGCTCAAATGAGCACAGGAGTGTATTGGCATGTCTGTATTTAAAAGTAGTAATATATAATATTCACTTATGTAAGAGCCACCACCAATATTAAGTATTACTTTCAAAGCACTTTTCATTGAAAGCTGTGTTCCTTGCTTATTTGAGCAGTTTAAAAAAAAAAACTTTTCCTTAAAATTTACTGAAGGTAACTTTCTGAGCCAATAACAGAAAAAGAGAATAGAATATCTTGTGTTAGATAATGCTGCAATGCTATTAGCGTCTCAATTCTTATGTGCTGTATAAATCTCTGTTAAGTTTTAAAAGGTGACATAGTAAAACACAGGTAAAAATATCTTAACTATAAAATTGCAAAGGGGGGGTTAATGTCTTTGAGGCAAATCTTAATTGCTGAGATCCTATTTGCTTTTTTTTTTCCTTTTTTTTTGCAGTACCAAGCCCTCTTATTGGCATCATTTCACCAAGTTTTTAAGAGTAGGGGGAGAAGGAGAGAGAGATGGAGAGACTGTGTGAAGTTTCTTCTAATGCATAATGCATTTAAACACTACTTTCTGGATTGATGCCACTAACCAGCTCAGAAATGATTCCTGTTTCCTCCTTACAGACTCGCAGTGAGGAGTCAGAGATGACCATGTTTACAGTCATTCCTAGCTGGTGTCAGAACATGACAATTCTGTTGTTCTGGGTCAGTGGTGAATAACTCACTCAAATGGTGCAAAGTCAGCCAGTTCTTAATTTTTTATCTCCTCAAGAGTGCATTCAGTGACTTTATCACTGAGAAGAATGACTCCCTTGCCTAGTGTGATCAAGATCTGGAAATTTGTTGCATCAGCACATTTAGTCTGGACTGCCTCTTGATTGGTGGGGCTTATATTTGATCTTATGGCAGGCAGGTCAGCTGGCTGACTGGCTAGGTGAACCTAGGTCCAGAGGGAAACTCCATTTTATGCATCTGAACCTGAAGCAAGGGAAGTCTCATAACTTGCCAGGCTTTTCATTTGGGATCCCTACATGTAGGCAACCCTATTTCCTTTGGAAGGGGGAGTGGGGTGATGTAAGCTCTCTGGAGCCCAGTTTGTGAGGTTCTTCCCTAGAAAGAGCTCAGGGACACAAATCAGTCTAGGAAGACTTTGTAGGCACTGCATATTAGTGTTTTGTAATATTTTCTGTGACAATGAAAGCCCTGAAATGAAATTACAGGTCATGAGTAAAAAGGCAAAGCATCAGTGTCTGCGCTTTTGAGTTTTGTGCTGTGAACTTTTTTAAAAATAGTATTACAACAACTTAGTACGCTGTGGTTTTGCTATTCATATGCTTCCTTATTTTCTAAATCCAATTCACTGAAACTTTTGTAAAAAGCTTTTCCCCCTGTTTCTACAGAATTATGTGTATATCACCTCTTTCGATCGCTTAAACAGCTGAAAGCATCTTATGGATCAGTTCAGCTGCAGACAGAGGTGGCCATTGCCATCCCTTCTTTTTTGCTTGTTTTTTAATCATATTATCCTGAAACAAATCTGTAAAATTATACAATGAGCAAAAATAAATTGCTTGTCTGCCTTTCTGATATCATAAAGATATCTATCATGGACTAACTAGGAGTTTTAGTTCTCTTATGCTTGCTCTTAGAAACATTTCAGGGCTTTCCAGTAACCACTTTTAAGCATCCAGTATGTATAGCACGTAAGTTATAGATGGTTTACACTTTACATTTACAAGGCTCCTTGGAGGAAAAGACTTCTGAAAAATGGTACTCCCAAAAATAAATACGGGCAGGTCCAAAGCACGCAGTTGTCATCTGGAGAATGAATCACTAGTGGGAGCAAGACTTGATCGAGTCCTTCGTTTTGAGCGCCAAGTATCATACCACTTATAGAGAGTATTAGTTGTGTTTCCAAATACATAGCACACTATATTTAAAGTACGGGCTTTAAGTTAAACCTGTGAGAGCAGACTGTCAGTGTTCCCACGTAACCCTTCACATTCTGGCATTTTCCAGACTGCCAGCCAAATGAACACTTTAGGAGGAGGTGCATATATATGTCTGCAGCACCCAGCGGGTTAACCCACCCTACTGTGCATAGGTGTTGGAGCTCTTATGGTATGTAAGACTTGCCAAGTTTGGAGTTGTTTTGTACTTTTAAATTTTTTTCTGAACTATGCATTCACAGCAAGCATCTCTTCTTATGCCGTTCAAGTATTTGTGAATGCATATCAAGACAGTATTTTTATTTGTTTTATGTAACACACACATTTGTGTACATTTTATCACCAGAAAAAGTTTTTATGGTTCATTTTGAGACCTTTCAACTAAAACATCTCTTTTTTTTAAGCATTTAGCCATCCTCTATTTTTTCTTTAATGTGCGTTTTGGACTTGTGGCCTAACAAGTGTCCTTTTCAGTAATTGCAGCTTTTAACTTAGTACCTCTCAGGAATAACTGTCTGTTACACTTCAGCCCTAACTTTTTTTTTTTTTAAACAATGAAAACATCTCATCCATGTGTACCTGTATGTAATATTTCAATTAGTGCTTTCTTAATAACTAAACAAGCTTGAAAAAAAGAGATTTCTAATGTGGACAGTGCATGGACTCTTGCTGTACTAGTGGGCTGGTGGGCATCATTTTAGGGGCTGTCTCCTGAACAAGCAGTTGTGTCAAACAGCATAGGGTCTAAGGGGAACTGCAAGGCATTAAAGTTCAGAACTACTTTTAAAAGTTGTAAGGAAAATTGAGATGCTCTGATTGCTATTTTCCTTAAAAAAAACTAGTTATTTTTACTCTTGAAGAAACTACATTAACGATTTAATGAAGGAGAATGGTGCAGGATGTTAGTCATCATCTACTTTTAAGTTCTCACATTCTGCTATATATAAACAACTGCAAAATAGTAAAGTTTAAATATTGATGAGGTACAATGGAACTTAATTACTTCAACTGCAGGTAGAATTTTAATTGAACTTGGCTATTTTGCCCACATTTGATATTATTCTAATGACAGAAGTAATAGGGTAACAAAGAAAAAAGGATGCTTAGAACAAAACATAGCTCTTTAATGTATACTTTCATACAGTTGATTGAGAAAACGAAAAACATTATCCCAGAACTAAAAAAGGAAAGTAGTCTCTTAAAGGAGATGTGCTTTCAGCAAAAGAAAAATATTTTTTTTGTCTCCTGATTTCTTTAATGACTTGTTATTGTTGCCTCAGCTGTAGCCAGTCTGCAGCTGGTATTCTTAACAGAATTACTATGAGAATGCCAAAAATACTTCTCTAAAAATATATTTTAAAAGATTTAAAAAGAATGCCACTCAAATGACAGCACAAGGACATTTTGTGTGACAGTGTTTGGTAGGATGAAAAATTTAAACAGAATAACAGCTATTTACATTCACACTGCAAAGTAATTACTGAAGCATATATAATACTTAAACCTATTTTAATAATGCTTTCTTTCAGCCTAGATACCAAAAACTGGGAGTACACTTACCAACTTGTACTGAGGTGGGGAGGGTAGGAATTGAAGTCAAAACTATGTAGAAAAAAGTCCATCGAACACTTTCCTGGTGAGGTACAAAGAGAGTTTCACTTTTAAATAGAAGAGCATCATAAATCAGCATAAACCACATGTTTTAATGAGTTTATCTCCTCTGGAATTGTGCAGTGCTTGCAATTCTCTGTGAACAAGACAAGGATCTGGTCTTATACTTCTTACTCAGGCAAAACTGCCACTGACATTAATGATAATTTTGCTTGAATAGAACAAAGTGCTTGATGGGAGTTGTGCCAGCATGAGGGGTGTGAGATTAGGATGAACGTGCAAAAAAGTACAACTTCAAATGGCTGTACCTTTGACTTCTCCAGCTAGCATTTCCTCCAACTACAAGGATCTTAATTATAACATTTTCTGGTTCAAAGATTAACATTTAGCATTCTGGGAAAGACTTTCTGGACTTTAGTAACCTGATCAGCATGGTCTCCTTTTGGTCTCTGCCTCTTTCTGGTTCTTTGTATTGCAGGGGAGATGATAGTATCTGGCACATTCCTCGGATGTCTTGAAGATAGCAGCCTTCTGTGTTTGGGGCTGAAAGATTGTGAACTCTGTGTTAGCAGAAATGCCACACAGGGGAGGTGAATAGAACATTAAAAAAGCTTTAGCTTTAGGTACTGCAGCGCAAGCAGAGTTGAATTTGAGAGCTGGGACTTAAGTGGACATTTGTCCCCGCTTTCTTCCTTAATAAAATCTGAGTGTTAACTGTGGGTAAGGGCATTTGAGAGATCACTAAAAATGAATCATTGAGTGCCCAGAAGAGCTTTATTATGATATACTATGGAGAACTTTAGCATATACCTAGTACTTTTTAAGTGGTTATCAGATGCATGTAGGAGTTACTATTATGGAAGTGAATTATTTTGTCCTTCGCTGCAGAAGCAAAATAATTTGCCAAATTAAAATGTCAAAATAAAACTCATCAAAAACAGGATCTGTGTGGTCCTTTCTGGCCCTGTGCTTCCATCCAATTTTCTTTTGCCCCGTGAAAAGCTACTGAGCAAAAAAAATCACAAGCTCCAACCAGAAACGTTTGTTGTGCTTGTGTATGTGTAATCCATTTTAAAAAAGCCTGACACAATACTAAATCTGGGGAAAAAATCTCAGTGCAGAAATCCTGACTGGCCAAATTGATTTTAAAAAAATATTACCAAATTTTAAAAATCCCCAGACTGATATCAGGTTCCAGTACTGAGTCCTTGTAGGAAGAAGCAAGAGAGGTAGCTTAGTTCATTCAGTTTGTTTGCCCCAGAAGCAATTAGATAGAAGGAATTATTCTGCTCCTGAAGTTCCGCATAGACGTTGCCACTGCCCAGTTAACCAGTGTGAAAATACCATGGAAAATAAATTATTAAACTATACTGTTATTACTAACTTGCCAGTTCCAGAGAAACAAATGCAGCCACATTTACATATGTGTCCATCTGTCTGTTTTTACACTTTATGTCTTCAACCAGTGGGTGAAATTGTTTTAATCCAAGCTGCAGTCTGATTTTTTTTTTTTTAATTTGTTTTTTCCCCCTGCTGATATTTTTCTCTGTATGTTATTGGTAGATGGACATGCATATTCTTGACAGTAGCTAGTTCTTAATTGCCCCTTTAAGTAACCTAATCTCTCTGGCCATGGTAGTTTTAACTGGAGTATGCAGCAGAGTTCTCCATGGATAATTTTCGTTAGTTAGCAGATTGTTACCATCTCAATGTTGCTGAAATCCCTAATCTCAGGTCAGCGTGAAGCTGCAGTGGTTACAATCCTGTTGCCTGATGCAGTGTGAATGGAAGTGCTTTCTGTCAGAAACATGTGGTCTCTTCAGTGGAGAGCCTGCGTAAATCCTGTGTAAATAGAGGGAGGCTAACAAAGGATGAGCCCCTGCAGCTCAGAGCATTTGGAGCCATTTGGAGGCTGAATTTGCTAAATGCTGCTTATACCGCCTGAAAAGTTGAAGAGAAAGGAGCATAAAATCCCTTCTTTTTTCTCTTTCTGCTCCTACCCTGGGGGGAGGGTGTTAAGGGCCAGGGAAGCCTGAGGTAAGCCTATGAAGACTGTTTTTTCAGTGCTCTTTTGAGTGTGAAAAAGGTGGCATGGGTCACTGTCCCCTCTTTAATGTCGGAAAACCCACACAGTTAGTAAATGTTGCATGTAAACTAAAGCATTTCATCCCTTCTCCTGCACTCCACGGCAGTGGGCCGTGAACTAGTCACTTGAAAATCGCAGAAAAATTTCACTTCAACACGTTCGGACAGTTTAGCACAGCAGGAACGTAAGAGAGATCAGTAATTAGCAGGTTGCTTTACTGTTGTTCCTCTTGTCTGCATTGGAACACTTTTTTCACCTGATGTGAAAAAATGTTGGATTGCAATGAACGAACCATGAACCTCCTGGCTGTATAAAAGAGCTTAACACTTAAACTGCGGTTTATTAGTTTTCTCTTATAAAAGCTAGAAAAATACATTTTTGGCATTTGACAGAATTTCTAAGATTTCTCAATTCACTTCACAAATAAACATGAGCTCTAAACACAGACAATTAAGGACACAAAAAAAAGCCAGTCTTTTTTCTTATTTTTGGACAGAAAAATAATGAAAGGGGAAATGTGAAACTTAACAGTTCTGAAAATAATTTTGGAAGACTTAGATAATTGATTTTATAGCATGCATGGCTATAATAATGGAGTTGAAATGTCATTCCTACTTTGAGTAAATAATAAAACATTTGTAAATTCCTTTTTGCAAATAAAATATATTAGTGACTCTAGAGAGGTGCCTATCCAGAAACGGAAAAGAAACAGTTTTCATTCTGTCTCTTGTAAAAACACTTTATATACAAGATACCATGTAAGTCTTTAAGCCTTTAGCACATATTGCCAGATGGCAATAGGGACTTGCTCCTGAATGACAAACTATGCTAAGTTGTAATTAGATTACATAGAATAGCTTTGTGTGTGGGGTCTGATAGCATCTTAAGTTTTCTTCCTATTTGAATTTGCAATAATTATTAATGCCTTGTGTGAAATTCATACATGTCATCTTCACATTATCACCCAGTGGAATTGCTGGGTTTTATTCTGGAGAGCAAAAGATCCCCCAAAAGAACAGCAAGAGAGAAGGGCCAGGTCTTTGTCTCCTCCCTGCTTCTAGAAGGGCAAAAGAATAATAACATCTTCTGTAGGATGAGAGATGGTAGTGGTGTATGTCTGAAGTTTTCCTGTTCCCTCTAGTGCACCAGTGTCCAACCTTTCTTTCTGCCCAAGATGCTCACTGAAACACAGAACAGAGAACCATGAGACGTGTCTGGTGTCTCAGAAACACTAGGGCAGAGAACACAGTGGTCTGATTACAGCAGCTCACTTGAGGCCACTCCAGGAAGAAGTGATCATGCAGGTCAGCACAGGCTCAGTGCGTCTGTAAGGCCCCTGAACAGCTTCTGATGGTTCCTTTCCTCCTCCTGGAGTAAAGTAATTTAGCAAAACCAGCATAGATACTGGCAGAGCACTGCCAATGATGGCACAGCTTTAAGCTGGGTTGCCCAGCTGAACTGTTTGTGATTTTAGAAATCCCATATTTGCCAGTCATAACTAATCTTAACTTCGTTTCCCTTGGCAAGAAATGCAGGAGATAAGTATGGGTCCTGTGGTGTGAGGAGACTTAAGTCAACGTCCTTGAACAGGGATTATTAAAAGGAAGAGGAAAAAAAAACAATCCATAGCCAGGAATTCATTCAAAGATCTGTAATCTACTGGAGCTGTAAGGCTAAAAGCCTGATAATTTTAACAGGATGGAATGAAGATAAGGATTCTCCTGAAGGGTCTTTGATTCTGGAGCTGACCTTCCCTCCCTGTTAGTCTTCCCTTCAGCACAAACTACCTTATCTTCAAAAACATCTTCAGACACTTCTCTCTCCAGCTTTTTGGCAGTGATAATTAACCAGATTTTTAAGATTTTTCTCTGGTGGTGATATGGATCGTGTTACCAAGCTGAATGTCCTTATTAATAATGGTTTACAATACTTATGTGTCCAGATGGACACATTATAAGTACAAACAAATAATTGCAAATTGTGAATATAGGCTGCATGCAGATTTTCCTCTTTGTTTTGCATTTATGTCTACATATTTCACTCCGTCAAAATATTAGACCGGAAGATTAGAGTAGCTTACTTAAGATCAGCATAGTGCACTGCAGCTTTTCTTTTCAGAATCCTTCAACTTGCTTTTCGTATTGCATCCACTATTTTTAGAAGAATGGCAAAGTGTCTTGTCTTCCCCCGAGTTTAGATACTCCTGCTGTTCTCTCTTTTCCTTTAGTGTGACAAACCTTAAAGCTGTAAGGGACCTCTGATGGTGAAGAAACTCAAATACTGGGTTCTGAAATGTACTTTTCCAGAAATCACTTTTTTAACTGCTCTGCTTACTATGATGGTAACAGAAACTATTTCTAGAATTTGAATCTGGACTGTTACCAGGCTTCTGTGCTTTGGCCTGACTGGGTCGTCCTTTTCAGCTATCATTTTGATAGATTGGGAATTTGTTATTCATCCTGTTCACAAGTGGTAAAAAGACAAGATGAGCAGCTTCTAAACTTGCTTCATCTGTTGCTGGGTTTTTACTCTGTGAAGAACACAAACAAAGTCTAGGGTTGAGATAATACTGATAGTGTGGAAGACTAACAAAGAAAAATTCATTGATGCAATAAGGTTGGACAGGACTAGTCCCTTTTTCTCAAAGAGTCCTTGGCTGTGTCAACACTGGGCTTTGCAAGCTTGTCTGTCCAAGGAAATCAGCATGCAGCAAGTCAACTTGGAATTATGGTGCAATGGAAACCCTGCCATAACTACTTATTTGATATTTTTTAAAGAAGAGGTAGTCTCTTTTGCTTTCAATGCAAAGGAATTTATCTTCTGGAAGGAAACCCCCAGCACATGCTAAGAGTGCCTGAACACAGAGCCAGTGTGGAAGCCCAGCTTCCTGCTGTGTAAAAAAGGCTTGCATCTTCAGTGTCCTCCACAAAATCTTCCCCTAGGAGAGAAGGTCTTTGAGGAACCCCAGGTGGGTCCCTTTGCAAGGTTTCTTGTAAACCCTCTCCATCTTTTATAGGAGTTATTGAAACTATTACATAGCATTGCTATAATCTTAAACAAGCTGGGTAAAATGCCTATCTCTCCACTGACTTGAATCCTGCGTAGTCATTGACACCTCCACGAAGAGAGTGCCACTTAAGAATTCTCCACTTTCCTATAACACTGAGAGGGTTTTGCAATCATGTGTACTCTTTGCACAAGAATAAATGAGTGAACACCATGGAAAGCAGGAGAAAATAAATTAATTAATTTTTAATTAATAAAAAAATTAATTTTTTTTGTTCTGTGTGAAAGAGACAGTGGACCAAAATCTAGCCTTAATTTCTTCTCTAGAAAATTGGGATAACTGTGCTTGTATAATTGCCATTTCCATAGAACTTAGGATTTGATTCTACTTACAAATTACCATCTAAACCAGGATATGAACAGGTTCATATAAGCAGAATCTCTGGTAATGATGATTTAAGTGATTTAAATTTGGATTCCTTTATACAGTAGTGAAAAATACAGTTAATCCAGTCTGCCATAAAGAGACTTTCATGTCTGTTCATTTTATTTTGCTTTTGATAATTTAGTTTTCTTCATTTAAAGTAACTGACATTTATTTGGATAAAGAAAACTAGGATCGGAAGTAAATAATTGCATCTTGGAAAAGACAGTTATGGGCTTTTTCTATGATTTCTTCTTATTAGAAACTGCATCCACTAATATGAACAGTTGTAGTCCTATTAAAGATATGACAATATACATTAACAGCACTGGGCCTGTCATACACCAGGAGAAACAAATCTTGCTGTATTTTTCTTCTGATATCATTTGAAGTTACAATATTTGAATTTCCTTTCATGAGATTGTGGAACAGATTAGGGAAGCACCGACCTATATGATTTCAACTGCTGATTAGGATGGGAAGGCAATGAGAGCTTTAGTTGAACTTTTCTTTCTTGGGCTGCTATTAGCTTTTTTAACCCAGGATTTTAATAATTTCTTCAAAAGGTCCAAACACTGATTTAGCATGCAGGAGACTCCTGCTGATGATGCTCACAAATAGGAGAGTGTATGCAGACAGACAGGAATTTGTCCATACAGAGAGTGAGCTGGTGTTTCTGTGGTTTGAAAGGATGGTGCAGAGCAGAAGTTTTACAGCTCCACACATCCTGTGCATACACACATTACTTTTACATAAAGAGACAAAGATATCTTTATCCACACGACAGATAGACAAACAGACTGACTGACTTCAAACTTGCACTTTCAGTAGGGATTTTTTCCCCCCATCTCCGGGTACTGCTTTTCAAAATTGCCTGAGGCTACAGTACAGCACCTCAGATCCCCAAGGCCCATTGCCTGGCTCCTAATAGCCACTCTCCATCTGTGTCACATGAACAGCTGATGAGATAGCTCCAGTGTCTGTATTTTGGAGAGCATATCCACCCAGGTTAAAATGCTGGGGTTGCCAAGGAGCAGTCAGAAGCCATTAGTGTTTGTGAGAATTTGCCTTGCAGCAGTTCCTTGGCATAGTGGAAAGTGTGTGTGTGTGTGTGTGGGTGTGTGTGTGTGTGTGCGCGCGCGCATAATGATAATTGAGAGAGGGGTAGGGTGGAATATATGGGGGGGAAGAAAGCAGCAGAAAGGAGTGCTTTCTAAATAACCAATATATTGCAAAAGCGAACAGTTGGTTACAGTGTTTAGAGCTTCCGTAATCTCTTTGATTAGTTTACTGTGATTTGACTCTCCTTTCTCTATCGTTAATAGAAAAAAAAAGGCACGAGAAAGAGAGCAGCGACTTCAGGGTCTTGCTCTGGTGTTTGGGCAGATGGAAAGGAGCTGCTCTGCCTTGGGGCAGGGTGGTTGTAATGAAGTGGCCTGTCAGTCTGTAAATAGTGAGGGTCATCTCTTCCATGTGATGGAGGGTATCACATTGCAGTGAAAATGGAAATGTCAATAAAATTAATCTGCCAGCTCTTTGCTGTGGCTTTCTCTGTCTCTGCAGTCCAAAAGGGTCGGCTTTTCAGAGGGGACGCAGTACGAGAAGGGTGATCTGGCATGGGAGGGAAGATGGAGCTGAAATGCAAGTTTTGAAGCAAATGGACTGTATGTAGCAGCAATGTATTTCGTTTAGCAGCACTACAGATCTAGACGAGGCTATAGGAATTAGCTCGTGAATCTATAGCATTCCTCAGGAAGCTATGGAGCGTCTAGCTCAGGCTACATTGAGCACAGAGTTTATTGTTTTAGGCTTTCTTGGACAAGGTTTTTACTTAGCATGGGATTTATGGCATTTACTGCTAATGAATGTCTATTCTTAAATTACAAAAACCACCGTCTCAGCACAATTCCCAGATGTCCTTCCAGGACCTCGGCTTCTTAAACACCAGCAGGGAGCATAAACTCTCCACTTCTCTGTTTTCCTCTTTCGTGTGGCTCCGGGCTAATGATGTGTAAGGAAAACACAGCAATCTATAAAGTCTCAGTGCTGTCCCAGTATTCTTCATTTATTTTGCATTTGATTATGCCACAAGTCGGATCTTGTTTCTTTCCTTTTTTTAAAGTTATTAGTTCAAATATTAATGTAGGAATATGGCATATATTGCTGCTCTTGATTGATGCCTTCCCAAAAACAGGAAGACGTGCTCGTATGAATTTTAAGAAAGTAGGGGTCCTGCAATGCCTTGCCAGAAGAGTTTTTCAGATACATAATTTAGATGCCCTCCAGGCAGGCTTTCAAGGCATTTTTGCTGGAGGGCAAGAAAAAATAACTATGACTGTTAAAAGTAAATGATTTTTGCTAATGCACAATTAATGCCAGGGAAAAGCACAGAAGAGAAGGATGTTGATAGAAAGTTCTGATTAAGTGAGAGCTCTACCTTGATGTGCATCTTTTTTTTTTAATGATAATAATCACTGATGCAGAGATATAGAAGTTTTCATGTCATGCAAATGCTATATGCAGGGTCATACTAGGTGTACGTGTTTGTGAGTGCGTGTGTACGTGTGCTAGGAGGTGATGGTTACGGGGAGGGGCTCATCTGACAGTGTGTTATGTGCACTGAACGGTGACATGGTTACTGCCACCTCTGCAGAGGGCCTGGAATATATAGACTACAGAACATTTAACTTGATTACTTATACGTACATATTCAGAATGGTTGTAGGGATGCATTTACAGTAAATGGGTTTTCTTGTGGCAGGTTTTCCCACACTGAATCCCATAATTGAAAAAGAGCTACTGCACTATGTCAAGCACACAATTATAATTGAATTAATGATATATGCATGTGTGAAACACAAAATTAGTATTTGGAGAGACACGGTTTTCTAATTTTTGCATATTTGTATCGGCATTCTTATATAATGTGAAATGGTATGTGCCTGATCTAACATATAAAACCCCCCCAAACTGTGGTAGTGTCTTGACAATTAACGATATTTTTGGATTCTATATTTTGTTCATTAAACATCTCCTCCTTCCCGTTTTTCTCTTTGTTGTAGGTGATGGTTTAGACAACAGTGTAGCCTCACCTGGTACAGGAGATGATGATGACCCAGACAAGGACAAAAAGCGTCAGAAGAAAAGAGGCATTTTCCCCAAAGTAGCAACAAATATCATGAGAGCATGGCTCTTCCAGCATCTCACAGTAAGTGGTGCCCAAAACCAAAATAAATTTGTATTCATGTGCCTAATGAGGTTTATTCATCATTATTAGAAATCAATTGTCTCCATAATTTTTTGACCATTATTAGGTCTGAGGCTTTGTGATTTTTTTTTTTTTTTTAACTAGATGTTTTTTTTCCCTTGGGTTTTGGAATCATGACAAATCTCAAAGAAATCTATCTATCTATCTATCTATCTATCTATCATCTATCTATCTATCTCTCTCTCTCTCTCTCTATATATATATGTATATATATATACACATATCCTATAGAGAGAAAGAGAGAGATAATAAAATGCCTTTGCATGGAACACCACCTATATATGAAGTAACCATTTTTGGCTTTGAACTATTCAAAATCTTCCTATGGACAGCAAAAGGGGGATTCTTGCTTTAGCACATATAAAGTTCTGCCTTCTGGATTCTTTATTGCTGGCCTCTGTTTACACAAACTTCATATATATGTGGTGAAAGATGGAGCCCTGGTCTGCGTGTGCTGACATACACTGTGTATGTTAGAGGAGTCAGAGCAGCAGCTTGCAACCTTGTCATTGTTACTTTTTTGTGAGGAAATAAAGAAGGCTTACAGATTCTCTAATTTTTTGGTTGTGTAATGGAGAGAATAAGCACCTTTTTCGCTTCTCTTCAAGTCCATTAATATTAAAACCCAGCCATATTCACATTTGGGGGAGAGAGATTAAATATGTGAAATAGCAGTGCTTTCCTTGGGCTTTTATTTGTCTGCTTGCTATTAGTTTTATGTCTTGGTGTTCTGTTGACTGTTATAGCTTCACTTAGGCATCAAAACACGGTTCCTAAAAACCTAGAAAACCTAGTAAAACCTAGCTTACTTCATGTGGGAAATGATGGAAACTGTTAAAATTATCAATTGATTTTCTTCTTCCTCACACTTTGAAATTGTTTTTCACTTGATACGGCTTAAAATGCTGTTATTAACTACCTCCTCTTCTACCAAAGTTTTATAAACTTCCATGGTTTTATACATTTCCTGCTGTTGGTTACAGTGTAATGATTCCAGGACCCGATTTATTTATGATAGAGACTATCGAACTGCTCTGCCAGCAGCACAGCTAAAGCGGGGAGCAATAGATTCACATTTCTAAACCATCATTTTGATGTAAGGACATTAGTAGCAAACTAAGGTGCATTGATCTGGCCTGTGGGGTCAGGATTAGCTGGAATAGCCAGTGTCTCTGCTGGAGTAGTGGTTATTCCTGCCTCTCAGCTATGGCCATTTCAAAGGTCAGGTGCCCTGTACCCACTTGGCTCAGAGGAATTAGACAGAACATGAGTCTCTGGGCTGATTACTTAACCAAAGACAAAATAATGAGTCCTAAGCAAATACTGACTAATTGAAAGGGCTGTAAATCCATTACATATTGGTCAGGGATAATCAGGAGTATTTAATCACTTTTATCTATTCAGGAGCACTGAAGCTGCAACAGCAAAGCCCTGAACCTTGCCATGTGCTTATTATTCTCATCATTATCAAAATTACTTCACAGCTGTTCTTTGCTACATCACCTCAGCTGGAGATTTACTAACCTGTAAAATGTTTTTAATTTGGAAGTCGAGTGAGTGCGAGTGGAGGGTTTTTCATTTAGCTGTAGGGTATCTTTAGACAAGTAGTACAGGCAGGTAGCAAAAAGCAGGGCTACAAATAAACAAGTTTAGTTTGTAGACATCTCCATGTTAACTGCATTTCCTCTTATGGAATTTGTGATATCTAGTTTTTTTCCTTCCAGCCTTTCTTTCTTATGTGCTCCTTGAAAGCATTTGACACTTGCTTATTAAACAGTCAACTGCCTCTTTCTTCTCTTGAGGAAAGTCCTTCTGGCTTTTTGAAATCCCTTTTCCTTGTTTCTATCCTCTCTCTCCTGACCCTCTCCATCCTGCATGAATTAAGGAAATTTGCCATCACTGGTGAGGATGGCCTCACAAAAATCAGATTAAATGAACACAAAAAGCCCCAAACCTTTTACCGTCCAGGCTTTAATGAGTTTGCAGGTGATGAAAGATTTACTGCGCTGTAATTCTCAGACCTGCAAACTGATAATGGAGACCCCTGACCAGCGCAATGTAAATTCAGAAAGATTCTTGCCATAAACACATGCAGGGAAGGAAGAGAACTCCTTTCTTTTAAAGATCTCACACTTTTTCTCAAATTAGCTTGTCCATTCAAAATGTAATGCTGGCTGAGCCAGAACGGGGGAATCTGTGATGCACAATTTTATTGTTTCAAGTAAATATCTTTACAATGGCAGTCCATGATTCAATGTACATTCCTTCATTACTACTCTAACCTTATTTCAAATTGGTTTGTTCCTCCTTTGTGCTGTATGACCTGTTCTTGTATTACAATAATCCCCTGATGTACCCTTTTTTCTTTCTCTCTCTCTTTTTTTTTTTTTAAAGAAACTAATTGAATTATCTCATTATTTTAATTTGTTAAGCAAATGTATTTTACGTCTCAGGATGTGTTCTTAAAGAAGGAGCTGCTTAGGCTTTGCCCCCTGAATGGGCCATTGGTACATTTTGACATTCATGCATTCATTAAGGAGAGGAACATAAAAGAGCTCTGGTTGTATTTTTTTTTCAAACACCCAACCAGCATGGAGCAACTTTTCCATAAGCCACAGGGGTCTCTCTACATATGTTCTCAACTGCAAGCCATTGTCACCTATTCTGAATACCTCAAAAGGACAAATAAAATACTAAAGGCCAACTGTAGCAATTGTTAGCTGTTAGTCTCAATATGACAAAAATCATTAACCTCTGATTTCCCTGGAAGGAGAGGCAGTGGCAGTCCATCTCTTATGGCATGGATTAAATGTAAAAGTCCTTCAGACTGTCAAATTCCAAGAGAGTAACTCAGATCTGACTAATTGTATTTACTTATGATTTTTTTTAAAAAACGCTATTTTTTTTCCTTTATTCAATCAGTTTGCAAACTCCTAAGGCAGCCAGTTTTAAAAATTGAATGGCCTAAGTGGCTTTTTTGAAGAGACAGGCACTTGAACTCTGATGTAGAATGAATGTGTCTGACAGACTGTGTCTTTCAAAACTATTTCTAACCTCTATCACAGCTTCCATTTTGTAGTAACTTTAATTATATTTTAAATAGGATACACATGCATGTTTTTATTGTTGGAAATCAAATACAAGGAGTAGGAGCTTCTGTCCTGTTCTCGTTCACTTACTGAGCTGTCTTACGTTTGGAATTACAACAGTACCGGAAGATAAAAGATCTGAGGATGAATTGGTTGGAAATATGTATGCTTTTTCTGGATAATATCCAGTGTTTAAGAAAGTAGAGGAAATCCTAGTCTGGTAGTATAATCTTTTCAATAGTACATAAAGATTACGACATCAGAAAGGTAAACCTGACATTAAGACTGTTTTTAGTTGAGTTCAAAGGTGGTTAAAGAAAAGAAACAGCAAGAAATCTGACCCAAGCCGAGAGTTTATTCATAACTTTGGAAGACTCCTTTTCCTCTATGCTAAGGAGTTCTTAGTACACTCAATTAGCCTCTCAGACATCACTGCTTTCCTCCCTCAAGTGCTCCCCTATTTGCCCTGCAAAGAACATATTTGATCATGAAGTGAAAACAGGAAGTGCTCAAATGTATAGACAGCTCCAGCTTACACCAATGCTGAGATTAGGATTTCTTACCAGCAACTATAGAGCCGGCCCCCCTTCTCCCATGCTCTTTTGAAGGATGGAGGACCTTTAAAATATTCATACATAATCAGAAGAGAGGAAAGTTATAAAGGAAGTAATTATACCATTCTATGGTCTTGTACCTCTGGTAGTTCATCCATTCCTGCAGCAGTGTGCCAAAGACTACATTTTTGCTACATTCAACATTTTTTCACCCTTTTTTACAGAGCTGGTAGAACAGAGTCTCGTTTATGCTTTGACACTTACCAGGAGTGATGCCCTTTGTTAAAATTCTATTTTGGTTGTTTCTTTTGTTACAATCTTTAAAAAGATGTGTATCGTAACTAATAGTACCAGATTTAACAATGGTAGCCTGCAAACTAAAGCTTTTTTAATGAAAATGCCAGATTCCCATCTGATGGTATTTGGGATGTCTAACCTGAAGTCAGAGGAGTTGAGCTAGCTTTTCTGCTTTTATTTGCTAGCTGAAGTTCTGTCTTCTAACATTGAATAGTGTCATTTTACCCTACATTTCCACAATCTTCTGGCTGAAAATCTTGCTCTTTACACAGTCTATTGTAGAATATAACTTGGTTTTATCTGTTTCATTGTCAGGCTATAGAAAGTTCTCCTGGAAGGTGGTAAAATGAACCAGCCACAGCTTTTGTACTTACTTGAATTAATTTTCTTAACTTGTCATATTCAGGTGTCCAGACTGGATAATATGAATAGTCTTACTGAAACAGATTTTTTTTTCTGTATTTATGTGGGTGTATCTGAGAATAAAATGTATATCTATCATATTTTGATGAATGGCTTATCAAGCCTTTTATAGAGGGCAGCTATTTTATTTATTCATTAGATTTGATTCTAGAGATGAATGTCATCAACCAAAGCCAATCTCGGAGCAAGTGTTGAAAGAAGTTGAATCCAACCCACCTTCATAAATATCTCCTTCCATATTGCATTTTAGTAATAATACCTTAAAGAAAGGTTGCAAACATAGCTGGCTATTGCACTCCACACTGAACAGTCTACTTTCGTATACAACTGTAGAAGAACAGCTTTTCTCAGAGATGCGGTCTGGGCGAAGAATTCCTCACATTGTGGTTTTTGCTCTACCTTAAAAAAAGAAAACCAAACCCAAAAATACAACAGACCTCTGCCCAGTTGAAATGGCGAGAAGAAGGCTGGGAGACTCCAGATAACACAGGAATGTGCAGTCATTGTAGTGAATTTTAGTGTGTGTGTTGGAGTGCATTGTAACATGCTATACCCTCCGAGGGTACACAGAGGAGAAGGACAATGTCCTCTGATTCTGCTGTAAAACTAACTGCACGTGTGTTTGGGTGGCTGCCATTTCCACCTCAGGGCACCACAGAGTCAGAGAGCTGGAGGAGCCTAAGCTACAGTTTTATTCCAGGTCTGCTTTTAGGCAGGGCTGGCTGTGTGCTGTTTTCAGCAAGGTAATAAGGTGCCTGCTGGTGTAGAATAGACCTCTTTGTACAAACACCACCCGGCTGGAAGCATGTCCCACAAAATAATATTGTGCTCATTTTTCAGCTGGATAAACTTTTGTGATGAGAGGTTAAATGACTTCACCCCCCAGTGCTAAAGAAAAGTCAGTACCTGAATGCTAAACTCCCATGAGCTGTGGTCTTGCGGTCCTCAGGATGACGGAGTTGTGCCTCTTTGCAGCCCACAGTTGCTCTGGTGTCTCACCAGAAGGGCTGGTTGTGGCCTTTAACATTTGTAGTTACTGCTGCTGGTAGCGCAGCCCTGCCTAATGTCACCAGCATCCCCCTCCTGTCCTGCCTGCTTGCACTACCGTGTCACCAGCCTGGGCAGAATAGACCTGGAAATCTTTCTCAAAATGACTCTTCTGATCCCAGACTGAAAGGTTTCATCCTACGAGTGCTCCTAGTCCTTGACCATGAAATCCATCCTGAAGATTTAGTAAGAGACCAAGCATTCACATACCTTTTAAACGCCACAATCTTAAAAGAAAAGAGCTGAAATGGGATGGGGGTGGGGCTTTGTTTGTTTTAAAAATGGAATCTGAGATTAGATCTGACATTTCTACATCCACCCCCTACAGAAGAGGGAACCCAGGGTCATGGGGTGTGTGGGCCTCAAAAGCTAGCTTTGTCTGGGAGTGGTTAATCTAATCATTGTTACATAGACATCTGTTATTTCTTCTGAAAAATTGATGCTTTTGTGACACAATGATCCATCTATTTAGTACAACAGCCTGAGTAATTAAATTAAAAAAAGAATATTTTTGCGGGAGCATGTATTATAAAACTGCCATACCTCCTTGTACCAGTGAAAAGGCTGAGGACAGGGAGTGGAAGATGGAGAGGGGCAGAGGGAGAGGAGTGCTTTAAGTCTCGCATTGTTTTCTGCTGGCTGGAGGAAAACATCTGTGAATTGTTTGAACTGAACCTTAGCAGGGACTGTCTGAATCTGTGTCATCTCTGTTTAATTTCAGGAAATGATGTCACAGAGCATTAAATAACAATGCTGCATGATTTATTTTTACTTGTACATGCTGTCCTAAGCATTTCGGTTACACGGCAGTGTTTCCAATTAAGTGCAAGCTTTCGGTTTTAAAAAATATACCCAGTAATGGTTTTGGGGGGGGGGCATGGGGAGGCTGGGTTTTTTAGGGGGTCACCAAGGTTCAGGGCTGTCGGAGGGCTCTGGGCCCATTTGTCATGTGCTTATTTGTAGTTGGGACTGGATGTCAGCTCTCTCGTCACCCATGGCAACCTCCAGGACCGTGGGTTTGTTACAAAGCCTGTCTGGGGGAGAAAAAAACCTAAATATTCCGAACCGATCCGTCAAAAGACCTATTAGATAGTTATAGCCAGGCCTATGTACTGTAGCTTTTGCCTCGATCAAACTTTCTGCACTCCCCCTTCTTCTGTAGAAGAATAGAGGACATAAGTCAATTCTGTCTGCCATCTGTCGCCTCTCTCCCTGCTCCTCAAATTAAAGAGACAGTCCAAAATTTAAATAATCGGATACAATCACAGGAAGCCAGCCTGGAAATTATTACATGTGCAATTGGTTGAGGGGTTTTTTTACTTCTCATTTTATTTTGAAGAGGGGATCTTTATTGTACTTCTTTGGAGATCAAAATATGTTGTGTGTTTCAGCTTCAAAAATAGCATGCTGAGAAATACTGGATTTGCAGTGTCACTGAGTTGTTTTCTAATAGGATTCCAAGTTATATATAGGGTGAAATTCACACACACACATACACACCCTCCCCACCCCCCCCCACAAGAATCTCCAAATTGTGAATCCTGCAAGAGACAAGTAAATGAATCACACCATCCCTTCCCCTCCAGCTCTCCCATTCCTTTCACCCCCTTTCTGTCCTCAAATCCATGGCAGGCTGACAGGCTGCAGCAAAATCTTTTTTGGTGCTACTAGGACAATTTAAGCTATTGAGTCTACCTAATGGTCCTCTTCTAGGCCTGCTATAAGAGTTTTTCACAGCACCCTGTCTGATATTAGCTCGTTATGCTTTACCTTTGCCTCTCCTTGTTTTTATCTTTATACCACCCTGCCTGTTTCTGCCTCCTCCTCATCAACAGGCAGCACAATGTGTCAGGACTGCAGCAAGGTGAATTTCATTCATATGACATATGAGGTCAGACGATGCCAAACCATCAGATAACGTGGCTCAATGTTACTTCCCAATTTAATATTTTACCTGCCATTTTCAAAGAGGAGATTCCTGAGAACAACAAAAAACGTGTGCATGGTTTTAGCTGAGGCCTGATTAAAAAGCCTCGACTGAGCAAGCTGAATGTGGCCTAGCAGAAGATAGGATCAGCCACTGTTTTTCTCTGGTTGTTATTGTCAGATTACAAAGCTTTGCAGAGTCAGTATAGGAAGTAAGTGAAAAGAAATGAAAAGAAAAGAAGAGGGAACACCAAAGTCCAATTAATGAGTTCCTTAAAGCAATTGAAACAAGGAAATGGTAGTGACAAGAATTCGTTTATATAGAGTTGTGGCTTCAAGGCTTGCAAGGCAAAAGATGGTTTAACCAAAGCATATGTGAATGTAAACTGTTTAAACATTTTTTTAACTCCAAATACATTGCTCTAATACATGTTGTGAACTTCAACTTTTGAAGATCAAGATCACAGTCAACTAGAGAATTCTTTGGAGTGTCTTCAGGTTCCACTACCTAAAGCTGTTGACATCAGAAAACTCATAGTTTCTTCCTTTCTCTGTAGTGTGTGCACATGATTATATGTATATATAAAATATATTTTTAGGGAAAATACAATTGCTGTTGTTTGTGCAGTGATGCTACCTCTCAGTTTTGCCTCAGGATATGTTTAAAACTTTCTTTTCAAGATCCATGAGCAGGACAATTGGTTTCAAGGAAGTTTTCAGTAAAATTAGAGTTATGCTGGGGGAAAAAAAAAAAGCATGTTTCTGCCAACAGTTCCACAATTGCAAAGAAATGGATATGTCAATTCTTATTGCTGCCTAATGAAGAGAGTAGTTTGTGGCAGACAATATTATGCCTGGTGTTGTGTAGTTTGCCTTGAGTTATGATACCTAGAATACCATGCATTACATATTTTAGAGTTGATTGGCAGCACTTGTTTGTCATAGCTAAAGCAATCATTGGCATCGCTAAAGATTTACGATTATCTTTAAGCATAATGGCAATACAGTTTTAATGCTTTTAGATTTGTAATTTTTTATTTTTAATCGCTAGCGCCAAATCTGCCAAAATTAATTTCTGTTGTTTTGTTTAATACAGGGTGGTAGGCCATAAAGATTTTTTAAAAATCTTGGTTTTACCTTTTTATGATGGCATTTCAAAATATGTATTTTATTTGTAGCAGTTGACTACTTATGTCCATAAAATGTTTAACATCTCATGACATACTCTTACAATCTCAGGACAATAAATCTGAGTAGCTCAGTAAAGAGCAGCAAACATTTCAGTTTAGTGTTTAAAAAAAAGTCTGCATGCATCAATTTTTTTAGTGCTGTAGAAATTTGACTGTCATCAAGATCAAGCTCTTATTTGGTCATTTCAAAGTGGGAACTTGATATTCTGAAGTGGATATACTGTGGAAATACTATCTGACTAAATCAGATAGCAATGGGAAAGCTCCAGTTCACTTTCTTAATGTATACTAAATATGTGAAAGGAGTAGATTTTCTTAAGATCGTGGCCTATTCTAGATTACTTTAAGCTTGTTATGTCAATTAAAAAAACTCCAAAGATTATGTAAACTACATTGTTAGTTGATATGCCATATACATGCATGGATTGTTATAAAAGCAGTTATTTTCCTCCCAGGTAAGTTAAAAAATTAAGGTTTGATACTTTGAGTTTGAATATTTGCAGATAATTCAAAAATTAGTGCCTAACAGGGTGTATCTCTCAGTCTCCCTTTCACTAATTCCAGGGGAAGTCTGATCCATTTGAAAAAGCCAGAAAAGATGTAGTGAAATCATAATGGGAGACAGGCAGGAAAACATTTAGTAAGTGTTAAACACTCTAGCCACTTTATCCACAAATTACACTTAAGAACTCTTTCAATGATTCCTTATTTTATAATAGAAAGACAAATGTCTTGAGTGCTCAACTGTTTGTCACATTCTCTTGTGACCCAGCTTTCGCTACTGTCCTCAGGATGATTTAGCACAAGGGAGCTCTGGTAGACGTGAAGTTTTCACTTCTCTTTCTAGCTGTGACCATGACAAGACACTGTGCCTTAGTTTCCCTGTTTAAACAGTATGCCATAATGATTGTGGCTGCTTTTTGAAGTGCTTTTCATATTTACGGAAGAAAAACCGTGTAAGGCCTGTGTCTTATACTTTGCAACAGCTGAATTACAGAGAATTACACTTCTGTTGTGGTTTTATCCTGCTGTTGAAAGAGCATGAAAGTTATGCAATGCTTGTACAAATACCTGAACTTCTGTAGACTTTGAAAGTTCAGGACAATTTTCTCTTTATGAAGGAGCATTTAATATAAAATTAAGAGTGTTATGTTTTTGGTGGTCTACACTGAAGATGACTGCATGTGCTGTCTGCAAGCTGCTCTAGCGCAAGTGTCTTGGTCTTGCATTAATTTTGTCAGGTCTTTTCCTTGCTGGTGACCTGACATGGTGATTACTGTGTGTAAATGATATCAAATATCTTTCCCAGAAAGCACCGAGAGAAGGAACGTTGGGCATCAACTGCTGGCCTAGAGGCAATAGTGAGAGTAAAGGCAGTGTAGCGGTATTAACAAGCGCATCTTTGTACTTCAAGAAGTTGCAAGTGGATATTCCCCTCCTCAGCAGTCCGGGAGTCTCCTGATGTGAAATTGGACTTTGGCAGATTTCCAGCCAGTCCGGATCTTTTCTGCTGCCACTTTTGACTCAGCCAGGTGCTTCCCACTTGTGCATCCCACTTGTGCTTGAATGAAGAAACAGGAAACAGGAGGGTGATGTAGAGTGGCTGGAGGGATATTGCTAAGTCCCCATATCATATTGGAAAGGTCTCTGCCTACTGAGGACCATATGCAGATAGCTGACAGCTGTTTGGATAGTCCACAAATGGGCTGTTCAGGGTTATGGAGTGTGAATAGTGAAAAAGATCATGATATGAGTGATAACAACAGGAATAAGGAATGTTATGTGGTCAGAAAAGCGATGTGTGTATTTGAGGGAGTCAGCAAAGGAGTGTTGCATAGGAATGGTGGCACATATAAATTGCAAAGAAAGTTGGTTAATTTGAGGGATAAGGTCAAAATCTAAATGTTTAAAGAGTGCTTTAGTTTCACCTATAAAGGGATATTCTGATTTTGTCTTTCAGATATAAAGTAGAAAATTAAACAGAAACGTGTGTTAATTATTGTGAACAAAAAAAGGAGGGAAAATAATTTGATTCACTTCTCCCTTCCGTCTTTATTCTTTTGGTGGGCTAATCTGACAATTGTGTTACTTGGTCTTGTCTGTTTTCAATTCAATTTCTTCCAGTTACACAGGGACACTCTACTGCATGATCTAACATCTCTTAGGAAAGAGAGGTGCTTCCTGAGTTGGTATGAACTTCTCTGTGGATGGTGGGATGAACTGCAGAGTTTTAGGGTAATCCTAAGAATTCCACGTTGTTTCACATAATATGCCCACTTGCACCTCAAGTTTAAACAGCCTACAACCTATGCATGTGTTGTGTGGTGGCCATGAACTGCCAAGCAAGCATTTCTCAGACCAAAAAACCCTATTACTTTGTGCATATCTAACCAAAGCATTTGTAGACAATTTACTGCTATATTAATCTTACCTATCCTGGCTTTTATGAACTTACATCCCACAGTGCTCTTGGATGCAACCAACCTTCTGGGAAAAGAGGCTCTTGCTACTTTCTCTCTTTCATTCCCCAAAAGTTGTCCATTTAGAAAGCAATAATGCTTTCAAAGGAACCAGTGCAAAACTATATGTGCAGCAGGAGAACAAATTGTCTACAAATGAAAAAGACTGTGGTGTTTTTCTAGAATGGGTACAGATAAACATAACCACAGAGCTGTGAAACTATCATGAGCTCCTGAGGTCTGAATCCTGTTGAAAGCCCCAGCTGAAAAGATAAAATATTGCACTCTCCAATTTGGCAATGCTCTAACATCCTCTACTGCGTCCCAAACAAGCTCTGCAGCAAACTTCTTGCTGAGACTGAAAACTCTTTCAAACAAGGCCTGGGGACTCATGAGCTTTCTACTCAGTACCCTCTAGGCTCACTACACGAAAAAGCAACTTGCCTAAAAGAGGCCAAATATCACACAACAGAGCTGGTGGGAAATTCAAACTGTTCTAAGCAAAGAAGTCAATAGAGCAGCTGTAGTGAAAGGTAATGTTCAGAGTGAGATCACCGTGTTATGATCTCATGCTGAACATCAGGACTGGTTTTTTTTTTCTTGAGGATTATGAAACTAGCCTGAGGCCAGTCTGGTGAGAGTCTGAGAAAGATACAGAAGGATGTTTGGAGAGCCTGGACTATCAGGGCCCTTATTCCCCAAAAAGGGTAACAGAGGCTGAAAAAAGATGAGAGAAATGAGAGCTGTATTGTTATTTCCAGTGCTCTTTCCATTCATCCCAAAAATACAAGATCTAGCCCTAGACAGAGAATGTGTATACTGAAGCAGTGAAGAAGCACAGGCTACAAAAAGATAAGAGGACAAATTACTGAAGAGGAACAAAACACCTTGCAGGAATAATGGAATTCAGCAGCAAAACCCCAGTCGTTTAGACTGTAGAACAATCTGTGGAAGTGCCTTTGCTTAGCACTTTTAAAACTAGACTCAAAAAAAACATTTGAAGGTATACTGCTGAGAAACATCTTGCATTCCTGGGCTTGCACTAAAGTAGTGTTGCCTGAAGCTTTTCTCATATTTTCATGTTTTCTTATTAATGATTAAAAACTGAAAAGTATCTTGAAATTAGAGCTCTTTTCAGAAGGAAATCTTCCCAAATTTGGCTTCCTTCAGGTTTACATTGTATTTGTTTCAACTTTTGTAATGACATTTAATTTATCTGTCAGTGGAAAAATTACTGCAAAATTAACTTACAAAGTCAAACTAGAAATGGGCTTGAGACACAAACTGAAGAATTAAGCTTAAGAGAAATATTTAATTACTATTCCTTCAGGCATTGGGAGTGGATGCTGAAGGCCAGCCAGGCTTGGGGTCTATCAAACTGACAAAGAAAGTGACTCAGTATTGACGACCGTATGTAAAAACACCTCCGTTTCAGATATTCAGAGGCAGAGACTGTGGCAGTACATACCCTGCTCTCCATTCACAACATGTGACATTTCAGCAATATCTGGGTAAGGTACATGTCTGAAATCAACCCCTACCCAGTTTAGTCTTCCCCAATATATCTGACATCTGCTCCAACATTTGCTCTATGAAATATCGATCCAAACCACCCAAAGTTGTTCGAGCATTCAAAGTACAAATGTTGATTTTTAAGGTCGTGGATCCAATGCAAATTTAATATAAAATGGAGTTGATTATGGATTTACACAGAAGTATGAATGCCAAAATGGGTGAAAAACGTAGCTTTTTCACCTGCTTTTCACTTACAGACATTTATGGCAATTTGACGCCACGATTCAAAAACAAAGCTTGGGCCCTCAGAGAGGCAGAATGACCGCAAGAAAATATTGACTGAGTGCCTGCTGACTTCAACTGCTGAATTTCACACACAGCTTTCCTCAAAAGTATCAGGAAGAAAGAGATTGTATTTGGAATTTAAAATGATATTTTACTCTTGAACATTACTTTATAATAATGTAACTGTGGGTTTCCATGTTCATCTCAATGCCTTCCAGATCAAATGAACTCTGTTTTCATGGCAGAAAAATGCTTTTTTTTTTTTCTTCTTTTTTTATTTTTTACCTCCCTCATTCCCAGAATTAGAAATTTAGCCCTGGATCTTAGATCCAAGTCGGAGTCTTCCTGGCTCATTTATTGGTAGTCACAAGGATTATACGATAACAGCAATGTTGCAATTACAATGGTAAAACTATGAAATTACAATAATAAATAGACGATGGACTGGCCAGAAAAAAAGTCCACTTTTCTTGCCTATAGCTAGACTGGTTTTATGAAGAAAAATAGCACAAACTTCTATTATGGATTGAAGTCAATGGCTTTTTTTTTTTTCAGCAGAGAATCAAATGCAATTCAGACACACAGGGACATAAATCTGTTCAGTAAGTCAGTCACTTTTCTGAATACCGCTGCTTAGTTTGGTTAGTATTTTTCTCCTTTTGGGTATTTTTTTCTGTCTAGCACAACATAGGGTTAGTAAGTCAGGCATATTTGGAAGGTTTTTAAAGTGAAGCAACAGGACAAAGATCTCTTTTTCTCCCTCTTGCTTGTACTTCCCGGGAATGGGCTTATGTACCCATTTTAACGATGCCATAGGCATGACATGCCTTTTTTAGGATTTTCATATGCAGTTCAGAAGCTACCTGCTTGAGAAACGAGAGCAAGGGCTCTCCACGGCTGCATGTTGGAATCCTCCTAGCTGCAAAAACAGTGAAAACTGACCTTTGCTCTCCGAACAAGGAGTCTTCTGGCATGGAGCTTAGTTTTCCTACTGCTCTTCACAACTGTAAATAATGTCAGTACACCCTGAATTCAGTGCATGCAGCACTTTACATTGCTATTGTGTATCTTAAAATAAACAACATTGCAAGCTGTTTATTTTGGTGTTACTATGCATGCATTTTTTAAACAGTGGTTACTTAAACAAACGTCTCTGTTCCCACAGCACTTAAAAAGCTGCTGTTTGCTCATTGTGGTTTTTGGGTTTTGTCACTTTTGTTTTGATTGTTTCTGAAAATCACACTGGAGGATACAGAAGACAGGAGTAAGTTGTACTTGTTCCAAACAAATGCTTCATGTCACAGCTTTTTCTTTGTGCCAGTTTTTCCCATGTTCCTAGCAGAAATAATTTTGGTTTAGCTCAAATGTAGAGATCACCAGTAATCCACACTGATTGCAACTGTCCTCAAATGCATTTCTGCAGGCCAGTCAGGCCATGCATTTGTTATCAGAATTTGACCCTGAGATAGCAAAAATGTTTTAATAACATTAGTACTGATTATTTATTCATTGCTCAGCAAAACAAAAGGTGCAGGGGATGATAATTTAGGGAATTGAGGGTTTCCACATCTTTCATCCTCTCTCATCAGTCTTCATTCATCCACCCTAGAAACCTCAAGTGCCGAGCAAACTTCTGTGGTTGGAAATGCTGATATGAGGTTGATGGAAAAGCCATTATCAAAGACATCACCCTTCCAAAGCCACATTGCCACAGCTTTGTGGCCCTCTGCCTGCACAGGGAACTCAGAGGACACTTGCTGGTCTGACACAGCTCTTCTAGAGCGCTATGTGGTCTACGCTATTTTTCACCTGTAATGGTGAGCTTTTGGTGATGGCTCTGCTTCTTGCTATGCCATATATACTGTTCTCACAATGTATTTGGCTAAATCTTAGTAAAAGATTAGGAAAAAACATATTTCTCCCTTCGCTCACTCTCCCTACCTTTGTGAAATGTGTCTACGGTACCTCATAATTGTGAGTTTTTCTATAGTTGCTCTGTTCCACTTTGCCAATTTTTCCTAGGTAATCTTCAATTAGTCCTTTTTGCTGGGAAAGGAAAATACTTATCTGCATCTGTAGAATTGTGTCTTAAGGGACTAAGAAATCAGAGGCTTCCTCTGTATGAATATTGCACTATTACAACGAAAACTGAGGATAGCATTGCAAGGCCACCATCAGAATTTCTTAGCAGAGGCAAACAGTGGTAGGTTGAGGGGTATGTGTTGTTAAAAATGGGTCATCGTCTTACCAGCTTAGAGTGAAAGAGTGCCTGGGCAGTCATGAAAGTGCTGAGGTGGTTCCTGTGTGGAAAAGGTTAACAACAGTGCTCCAACAAACATGAGAGGCAGCACTAAACAGTATCAGATACTGAACTAGCTCCGTCCGGCCTTGAGATCAGAATAGCAGAAGGGTTTGGTAACTCCTGCTTGGATACAGCTGAGAACTGAGTCTGAATTATCCATTTGTAGAACTTGTAATGGTTGACTGTCTTTTTGCAACAGAAAGTAATCTCTTCACTCAACTGCTAATTGCCCCATGATTTTAATCAAGCAGGATTCTTAGATAAGGAAAATTAGTGTTTGAGAAAAATTGTGCATGCAGTTCTTTTGCAACTCGTGTAGACTGTAAACCAGTTTGTCCTCCTTAATTATGGTCTTCAAAGATAAACAGGTTGAAGGGTGTGTTGCAGTCCTTGGCACAAATATAGCATATTTCAGTGCTTTGTTGAGCAAGCTGTGTGTTTTTGAGAAAGAAATAAAAAGTTACTTGCATTTTTTAATGTAGTTAAGATTTATTATTTTTTATATATAGCTCAGCAGGTGTTGGTTTTCAGCATTGTGTATATGTTCATTTACTTCTGGACTTCAATACACTGGATAACCCCTGCTCTCTCAGTAGAACTATGTGACAATTAAGGATGAGAGCAGCATTTGATAGAAAATTGGCCAACAGCAGAGCAGTCTAACAGCAGCTGGACTATGTCATTCTATCTATTGAGGGAGGACAGTATAATATACCAGTGTACCACAGCTTTCCTTTTCACTCCTAACCTTTTCATCTAATTTGCAGAGCTGTTAATTTGTTTGCCTGGTTTTTTTTTTACCTGCTGATAATTTTTCTCCTAATCGACCATGAGTCTTCCACGACTTTTCTCCTGCTTCACACTGAGATATGGATTAAATCTGCTTCAATGATAATATATATATTTAAAATAGTTTTGCATGCTCCTTTTAGTCTAAATACTATGCCAACAGTCTAATTTGTGACTGAAATTACTAGCATCATTTACATCATTTACATCATTACATGTAGGTGAACACTCCACCTCTTCTGAGAGACAGAAGATGGCAGAATGATTAGCATTTTTTAAATGCTGTTAACAGAAATGAAAACTACTTAGTAGCAGCAAAATTTTGTGAGAAGGAGCAGGTAGCATTAAATATTATAAAAGTATTTTAAGAAGTGGTTTTTTCTTAGTTTTCACTAAATAAAATCTGCTTTATTGGCCAGACGAATGCTCCACTGAGCCACATAAGGGTCAGCAGTGAGTGGTGATGAGGCCAGGAAATGATGCAAGCGTAGGAAGATCCCAGAAGTCCCAGTATGTTCTCCAGGCTTCTGGTGGGCAGAAGCTTCAAGACTTTCAGAGTTGGAAGTTTACATCCAGATTGTAATGTTTAAGAGCCATTGATGCATTTACATTTTATTTTTGGGCCTGCTATGGACCAAACCATATAGTCATGGGCTACAGTTGGAAGAGCTTAATTTTGGATTATTTGAATCATTGGGGACATTTTTTAGAATATTTTCTGATGTGGAATGGGACATTTGAATAAACTTCACATTTCTTGATGTACAGACATAACTTTCTAAACTGTATTAAAAACAAAAAAAGAAAGAAAGAAGAGAGGGCGAGGATATCAGATTACACCTGATTTTAAATTAAGCCTGCTTTTTTTCATGTAGCAACAGGAAAAACTTAGCAGCCTTGCAGTTTTCCAAGAAATTTTCATGAAGCGTTAGGAAAATTTTTTTCTTCTTCATTTGAAGGGAACCCTGATAAAAACTCTAATCATTCCATGTCTTTTCAGTGTCCTATTCTCCATTGCTCTGATCCTGTTCTTCCCGTGATTGATTCTGGCAAAATAAAACACTGATCAGCCCGTACGTTTGGTAGAGTGCTTTTAAATAAATATCCCTGCTGTGTCCTGGTAGAAAGCAGTCACACAGTTTTGAGAGAACCTAATCATGTGCAAAGCTAAACCTTTAGTAGCTAGTTCTTGCAGACATTTTTTTTTCCCTTTTTCCCCCTCCCTTCTTCTTCACATGGCCCCTTCAGAGCTGCTGGAGGGCGTTGTTGAGAAGTTGCTACCGTTGATACAGTTGCTATTAATCACAGTCGGCCGTGTTGTGACGCAGGTTCTAATAACATCCCATTGAGCTGCCCTTGTATGCTGGAGGCTTACCAACAGCACTAGGCCTTTGATATTCATCTCACACCAGGATAAAGAAAATGTAGAGTTAAAAAAAAACCCAACTGCAAATAGGCAAAGAACAAAAAAGGGGGAAAACATAGCAAAATCAAAAACAGACACGCTTTCTGTGTGCTGCTTCGTTTACCATGGGAGCAGCAAAGCTATAAATCTCTGCTGTGTTGTTTGAAAATTGAACATGAGACTGCTAAATTTATCATTCATTCTTTGTTGTTTCTGGGTAGTAGCTGCCTGACTTGGCTGACTTTGGTTTCTGTCCCCTCCTCAATAACAATTTTTGTTGTCATCGTTGTTTCAATACATTACACACGCAAATCAAAATTTTACCGGATCAAAGAATATTGGAGGATTTAGTAAAGTGCTCATAAAGGGGAGGAGGAACAAATTTGCTGCATGTTACACATCATGCTTCCTTGGCAACTGACTCCCTCACATTCATAATTACAGGAACATAATTTTTAAAAAGCAGCATGGGCGGGGGGAGGGAGAGGGAACACTTCCTTTGGTTAAAGACATTCACAACTTTTAAAAAATGTGAGCCTTTGAAAATTAGAAAAAAAAAGTTCACCCATATGCTCTGTAAAGATTAAACCTGGAGCCTGATAGAACTGCACAATCACCTTCTTTTGTTAGCACTTCTTGTCCATGTTGAACTGCAAAGAAAAAAAGGTGGAAAGCAAGCCTGCTACAGATGTGACTGGCTATGAATATTCATGAATGCCATTGCTCCTCCTTTTCTACTGGCATCCAAGCCATTCTAATCTCCCTCTCTTTTTTCCTCTTCTCCTTTCCATTCCCTTTCCTTCCTCAAGACTGAACAAGACTGCAGTTTTATTTCGGTAACAGCCTGGTACGATACAGTTATCAGTGGCCTCCGAAGCCTTTTATTTCCATTAAGGAAAAAAAAAAAAGAAAAAAAAGAAAAAAAAAACCCCAAACCCAAAAAACTGAAAAAAGCAAAACAAAACAAAAAAAAAAAAAAAGGAAAAAAGAAAAAAATTGTAATTATCCACAGTTTTATGAATCCACCTCCCCTTAATGTTCATTATTTAAACCAGCAGCAATTACAAGTTCAAAGGGGTTTAGAGGGCCAGCAACCCGCATAATCACTGCCAAATTAAGCGGGACTCATTCGTCACAGAAGAGTACACTCTGAGCAGTGAATCATGCATGCAGTGACAGGCACTGATTTACATAAAGACGAAATCTGTGCCCTCTAGGGCTGAGTGTTACTTTATCTCAGTGGCCCTGTGATATATGCATTTTCTTTTGGTGTTAGGAAGGTTCAGAGACTGATGCTGTCTAATACATTATATTTTATTCTCACTAGCATCACTACTACTGCCTTAAAAATACTAATAAAATACTGCCTACACTAATTCATATATATGTGTATTTAACTAACAGTAATCGAGACTTCAAGGCTCTTGAGTTTTTAAAAGCAAAGTTTTGTCCAGGAAAAACCCCTTTTCTAATCTATTACAATACTTATGAACCTCTTGATTTCGTTTTTTTTTTTTCACATTACCAATTTGCAGGCCAAACACTCATTCTTGAAAAAGACTACTTTTATTCTCCACTGACCCCACTCCCTCCCATACCCCCCACAGTGATTTAACATAATATTTTTTGAGCCATTGTAAGTACTTGTACATATAAGTACATGTACAGTGTCAGAGGCTGAGGCTGAATGTACTACTTTATCTCTAATTTGCTGACTATCTAAGGTGTTTTAGGTCAGTGTGGTTCCTCCTGACAGAGACATGCTGTAGGGTCTGGAAAAGCTACGTCCATTAAAGGCATCTATATATCTGACAGTGGAAGAGGAATCTTTTCTGTTTGTTAGAAAAGCATCCCTTACTTTTATCATGCTGCTCTGCCTCTGATACTGAACTGTTTAAAGATGCTTTTATATTCTACTTGAATACCAAGTTCTACTCAGTTCATTTACCTACACCCACTGGGGTGGGTTGCTCACATAGGCAAGGTGAATAGGCCTTGACCCTTCAGCTAGCAGATATATCCATGGAGGGAGTAGCTGTAGTCTGATACTACAATGAAACCGGAAAATCAGTTTTTGTGTAATCATTACTCACCTTTAGCCATGTTAGCTGCAACTCTTGTCTCCACCATAACAGGACTGCCGTATGAACAGTATTTACAGTAGTCTGGAAATGGTACTTAACTCTCCTCCCTCAGAGGTGGCTCCTCAAAGTTATTTAGAGGTGGACTAGCTACAATTTGTGAGAGGCCTCCTTAACATATAAAGGCACTTTACATAAAGGAGTTTGATTCCCAGCTGTCACTGAGACACAGCAGAGTGACCTCAAAACATCTGTCTATGGCACCTTGACACAGATGCTGTTTCTACAGCAGCTCTAGTGCAGATAGGAGGTAGTTGGTGGTGTCAGAAAGCAACAGCTGTCTAATCAGCCCTTCTTTTGCTTTGACATGCTACTGCACTCCGGACTGTGCTGTAGATCTAGCATTGCTGGCTCTCCTCCAGTTGTGTAAGTCTGCCTGGTTTTGGTCCCATTAGGCCATTTTAGTGGTGAAGAAGAGCAGCAGTGTTCTGTATGTGAATGCACAAGCTCATTTTTTGCACAATGTCACTTGCCTGTGGAAGAGATCCGTATTGCACGTACAAATCACACAGGAAAATGCCATTTGCATATGTCATTGCACTTACTATGCAAGTGAAAGTGCATCTGTGATGTCCACCTCAACACTATGTCCTCTGATAGAAGCTGCTGAAGAACTTGAATAATTTAGGTAAACTTAAGGCAAAGCCTAGTCACAGCATCTTTTTAACTGGATTGGCTACAGTATGTTTAGTGAAGACACTGAAGTTCTTGTGAGCATAATTTAGGTACCATTTTTAGCTAGTAGTGCACATTAATAGGAAGCAATTTATGTCTGGCAATTAGAAATTGTACACTGCATCTCGTACAGTTGTAATTTACACCACTGGAAAATCAGATTAAATGGAAAGTTAGTGAAAGGGAGATTATAATGTGGACTATGAGGTTTTCGTGATAGTCTATAAATGAGAGTGGAGCAAAGCCCTTATGTGATGGCAGCAGAATTGTGTGAACTGACTGGTTTAGGTTTATTCTATTGTGCATTATGGAGTTCATGAGTCACTGAAGACTATACTAAGATCAATATTTTCAATATTATGTATCAAATAACTAATTTCTACCTTTTTATTTTATTAAATGCCTAAAAAATGTTAAATTACTATTTAAATGTTGGACAATTCTTTAATGTTACATTATATTTTCAAAGAACATAGAAAGTAATGTATTCATCAATGATGGAGAGATGTGGAAATGAAAACCTTTTTGCCTTATTATACACTTTTTTGCTTTATTGAATCAGGACATTTTAATGTGAGGACTTGGCCTCTAGGAGTCACAGTGGCATGTCACAGTCTTTCTTTGGATATTTCTGGCTTCCATGTACTGACTTTAAATTTCCATGTGTTTATTGTTGTCTTCTACAGAAAAGTGAATTGTTGAAATATTTTAAATCACGTGCCCACAAAAGAGTTGTCTGAAAGGAGTTGCAAAGCCTTTGACCATGTAATTTCTCACTTTGAGCTCACTCATCTTCATCAGCACTTTAAGTTAAGATGTCAGATTTTGTTGATGCAGCTTTTAAGAACTGCTGCGACAGGATTCATGTTTTGTCATAGTGCCAAAGATTTTTGCTCTCAAAGTACAGGGGAGTAAAGTAAGCCTGGTTTTGGCTGGATTTAGAAAATAGAACATGGACATGCCTAGAACTGAGACAGTGGAGTTGTCTCATTCACATCTGCCTCATTTTAAACATAAAAGACTAACCTTTGGAACTGGTGGGACTCAGGAAGATAGTGCAATTGCAGGATGCTGAGTCTTGAGGCTGTTTTCCAACAGTGACCAATGCTCTTGGCCCTGAGGGAAAGGAAAACAATAAAAAGAAAGTGGCATTTTGATTTGAAATTTAATTTATGTAACTATATCCAAAACTGTGTATCAGTATCACCTCAAATCCAGAAATCTGAGATTCATAGCAGTCTCTGGGATGTATGGTCATCTGTGTAAGTTTTTGTGGTTTGTTTTTTTAAACTTGGGCATCCTTGCTTTCAGCTCTACTAACTGTGATGGGGCTAATAGGGTGAATATATTTAAATACTTAACATGGCAAATATCTTATTTTCTTTCACTCTTGATCTTGTGCATCAGCTTTTAGATTTAATTTATTTTGATTTCTCTCTTTTAACTATGGATAGCGACTTTTGGGAAAGGCTTGGAGGATATAGTTGCTTCAGTGGTCAAATTCTCTTTCTCCTTGGTCTAGCCTATATGAAATCTTGATGCAGTGTAGGACTAAAGTACTCATCATGTTCCTTTACTTGAACATGCTTCATAAACTGTAGTAAAGTTATATACATCTACATTGTTTGGAAAAACTTAACATGCCACTGATGTGCAACGAGGGAGAGTTAATCATGTAGATGCCCCAAGACTATACCAATGACCGGAGCATACTGTAGTGCTCATATGAATCCATCTTGAATAAAAATTAAAAACAGGTTTTCAGCCAACAGCCTAAGGTAAAACCCTAGTGTTAATAAATATGTGCAGATTAATGAGATATTTTTCTGTCTTTATCATTTGTAAATCTTGGTACTGTAGATATAGGGACAGATATCTAGTAAAGACTAAAAATTAAACTGGCATATGTTTTAACATAGCTGATAAGCACATGTTGTGTTTTTCTATGCAGAAGTATCTTGTTGTGCAGTCCAAAAGCATTCCCAGAAGGGAACATGGCTGAGCTTCTTTTCTTTCCAAGGGAATGGGACTTTTTTCACCTCCCCTACACTGCCACCACCTTGTGTTGCATTAGCCAGAGGCTTTTCCTGGCCCTGCAAACATCAGTTCTCCTTTGAGCAGCTTTTTCTAATGCCATCTCTCAGTCCAGCAAAGCATCCATGTCCTCTGCTCCTGTGCCCTGGCTACAGGGGCATTTGAAGGGCAAGTCTTGATGCTGATGACGTAGCTCCAATGAAATCCAGCTTTTGCTGGCAAGCCTAATGTGTAGACTTAAGAGCACTGACTTTTTGTACTGCCATGTTTGGCCTAGGTCCCTACTTCTGCTCGGAAATAATTGATCTGCATTTTCTGAATGCCACAAAAGGCACTTTTAAAATGTTGATTTACACCTTTACTGAATATACCTCTGAATGAATCAGTGCCTACAGTGGCCGGATAACAATACTGTTTTCCTTAATCGCTATGTATAAATTCACAGATGCCCCTACAGAATTGTTTGATGAACCTTTAGAATCTGTTTCAAACTCAGTCTCAAAAGAAAGTAGGAAAGTGGGTTCTATGTTAGCACAATCCAATGGTCACTGTACAGTGAGCAACTAACACTAAGATTAGTAAAGACCCCTAAACGGGGCATTGCACATATCAAGCTATATCCCGAGCACATATGTGCTCCATTGATTTCTGGATATACTTCTGAAGAGTCTGTTATGAGCCAGTAGATTTACAGCAACTCTGAGAGTCCTCCAGTTTATACTGTTCCGACTGAGGCTCTTGTAGTCTCTGACAGTTCCCGGAGTCAGGGAATGACAAAAGTCACCTCATTTTCACCATGCTTATGCACTGAGAACAATTTTTTGGAGCCAGTTTTTCTGAAATGGAAATCCTTTGATTTCCTCTGACACTTATTGATGCTTAGGTGACTTCTCCAGAAACCAACCAAGCAGAAGAATCTAGGGCTTTTTTCTTTTCTGTCTTCTAGCCAACATCCCGAAATCAAGCTTTAAAAAACCAATCCATGTGATCTAAAAGAGAAAGAGCATAATACCTTTCCAGATGTTAATTCTTATCATGTTATTTTGCAGTTAAGTTTTTTTTTTTATGTCAACTGTCCACACCTTCAGGGGTTTTTTATTGTTTTTTTAATCTGTACCTGTAATATCTGCACCAAAAAAACTAAAAGAGTTGTTACAATTTTCCAGTAAATGGCAGACTTCATCTTTTAACTGTTAGAAACTTCAGGAAAGATTTAAAATTAATTTTGACAGTGGGTTAGCATGAGTGAAAGTCTTTATCTAAAGATCCCACTTGACTTTCTGAAGCACTTAAAATATTACCAGAAAATTTGTTTCTGTGGCTTATTGTAGAAATAAATAGATACGTGAATAAACTTTCTGGTGGAAAGGAATGCTACACAAAAGGATTTAAAGATGATAATTAAGTTTTCTTTTGCTTTTGGTTGTGTTTCTAAAACTAAAATTCAGTATTAATATGCTGAGAGCAGTGATCATCTCTATATTTAAGAAACCCTTTCTTTCCTGTTTATTGATGGTAAACCAGCTAGGTTTTTAAATGTTTGAATGAATATCAGAGAAAGGAGGTCCATCAAGAGTATGACTTCACTGTTATAGATTACTTCAATACCATTTTACCTTCTAGCCTCATGACCTTCCCTCCAGTTGCAAACACTATTTCTGCTACTGCACTTCAGCTAGGTTTGTGTCCCATCTCAGAAGCATCATGGCCTCAGTTGGCGTCATGACCCTTTGGTCGAGCATCACTGTCCTACATCGTTGTGCCTGACCAGCTTGGGTTATGAATCCACACTGATTTGTTTTGTGAAGGTTTAGAGTAGAGAAGCATCCACTTTGTTTACCCATATTATGCAAAATATAATTTTCCAAGTAGATGTAAATAACATTGACAATAAAATAGTTAAAGAAATGGATTTCTTTTTTTTTTTTTAATTGAGGCTACCATTCCTTTTTAGTGTTCTTTCTATAGACTATTCTGAAACTAATTCACAGCTGTACAAATGATAGTTAGATGTATTTATCTGTGTATGTAGCTTAAATGACTGTTGTTAACTGTGTGCTATTAGGAATATCACCATGTGTGCTGTTAGAGAAGCTGTATATATGATAAACCCAAGTCCCTAAATACAGTGTATTGATAACATAGGTTAGCAGTTTGCCTATGTACCTTGCTTAAATTATATGAAAGAAAAAATGTTAGGTCATAAAATCATTAATGTTCATTGTATAATGAGAAGTACTTCAAGACTGAGGTTTCCAAGCTTAGGATACGACCAGGTGGGACAGATCCAAGATCTTCAGAGACGGTGTAACATAAGGTGTTGCCATACTGATGAAATATCTGGGATACATATCAAAACCCCCGACTGCTCAATCAATATAACAGCGTTTCACATGCATCACTGGTTGAGGGTTTTTCCTATACAGAAACATTAACTTTCTTTTTTTAGCCTGTGTTAGAAGACAACAAACTGGAGTATTTGTGCAGCTACTACAGTACTGTAAATGAAAAGCACCAAGGTTAGTGTCTGAGCTGCAGGGAAAAAATCCAAAACTAGCAGGGCAGCACTTACATCAGATTTAGTGTTGTCAGGTCATTTGGTTTCACCAGAACTTCTTTGGTTTACTTTCCTCAGAGCAGTTTAAAAGTTGTTTAGCCCTTCAGGAGTTTTATACTCACTTCCTAATTGGAAAGAACAAAGTCAAACCTATGGAAACTATGTATGCAATTGGCAAGGATTTCAAAATTGGTGTGTCCTTTGGTTCACAGACTAAGCTTGACCTATGGATATATATAGACACACATGTGTGATTCATTAATGGTAATGGGGAGTTTTCTGATATGGCCTCTCATGCATGTCTCATACAAACAAAATAAATTGTGCAGTCTTTTGACATGATTTATATACTTGGAACTTGATCCAAGTCTCAAAAAAAGCTAATGGAGAGTCATCTTTGAGAACTAAAGCCAACAATGATAGTCATAAGCTTTCAGTATGGAAAGGGTAGGCTTGGATTTTGGCAAGTGTTTTTTGGTTTAACAGATAAATATTTTAATTAAGTTGCCCTTGAAGATGTCAGAGATGCCTAAAGACTGACGTCTCTATGCTTAAACACCAACAAGAGTCATTCAAATTAAAGAGGGAACCAAGCCTTTCCACAGGGTCTAGCATCAAACCTGTCTTGCAAGTTACTCTGCTGGAATGCTCTTCAGTGCTTTCGGCTGAGACAGACAGCAAATGTGTCAGCAGGGTTGTGGGCAGGGTATGCAAGGCAAACATTTGTGCACAGAGCCCAGGATTTTAAAAGAGCTCAGTGAAAGTGGTGAGCACTGTTGAAAAGTTATCCGTTGACATCGTAGTTGGTGCTAAACCTGGCCATGGGAACAGATTTGAAGTCATTTTCTCATAGGTCACTCAGTGCAGCCACTGGGTGAAAGATTCACTGATTTCATTCAACTTCAAGTCAGTGTCAGAGCAGAAATACAAGAAGCTAAAGATACGTGCACGTGCAGTGCAGCATGACTTTGGAAGTCTTTTGGCAAATTTATAAGAAGGGCCCGTCTTCAAATATTTACATGGAAAGTGAATGGGGAAATTCTTTTTAATGAATGTCTGAATCAGCACTGTATCAACATGTAGTATGTTAGATTTCTACAAAGGCTATTTTTATTATATATGTATTTAACAGACATACTGCTATTTTGAGGAGAGAATTTTTTTGATGAGCAGTAAAGATAAATGTTCTTCTGGATGAAGGAAGGAATGGAAAGCTGTAGAGTACTCAGTGTGATAAGTATTAGAGAGGTAAGACTTGAGATAGGAATGTAACACTGGAATTATTTAGATAACCTGTCTTGAAGTTTCTAAGCCATCAAAAAAGATAACAAATATAAAGTGAAATATTTATACTTCAGTTGCATACCATGTGCAGTGGGAAGATAGCTCAGCCTTTTTTTAAAAATTTTTGTTAGGCAAACAGATATTTCAGATACTGGATCCCTGAAGGCAGTGGCCAAAATTAAGGAACTACTAAAACTGAACATTTAGGAAGTTTGGGCTATGGCAGCACTGTGAAGTTTATAATGCAATCTTTTGTGACAGAAATATTGCAAGTGGCGTTTTCAGAGATCACTGAGACAAGACCAAAGTTCTGTCATTAACCAGCTATATAGCGTACTTTTGCATATTCAAAAACTAAACACAGCTTCAGATTTGCCTGATGTAGTGTTATGACCTCATATACAAACCATAGCTAGGCGCAAAAAACACTTTATAGGTTGCTAAGTGAAGGACTTTGAAGGTAGAGAATGCCAGATATTTTCTTCATTCTCAGTTCCACTCTCTATCACCTTTGTGGTGAATGAAGCTTGTATCCTTTCATAAAGAGAGAAAATTTTATATATTCATACAATTAAACACTGCATCATGTTTTGTATATGCAATGGGTATTTTCCTGGGGCAAAGTGACATTTCCCCAATCCAACTGTGTGATTGCTGCTGAGTTTTAAGTCTACCACAACAAAAATAACACATTTAAAAAAAACCCCAACAATGACATTTTGAATCTTGTTAGCTTCCCTAACTGCAGGAACCATCAACATGTGCTAGCGTGGTACAGTACAGTATGGTGCAGGTATCTTCACTCACCGCTTAAATGCAGATACTTCCGTGATACCTTCCACTCTTAACAAAGCCCTAAAAGTACAAAACAACATAGCACAGATGCAAGGGTAAACACAACAACACCCTGTGAAGTTGTAGGAGGAAACTTATATAGGCAATGGGGACTTGGTGAGGGCACTGTGGTTAACATATGTACTTTATAATTTTCAGTGTTTTGTGAAATGCTAGTAATCATGATAGAATTTTGGCCCTTAACACCTTTTCAGTCCGATAAAGTGGGAAGAACATTTTTTAAATTGTGTTGAGAAAAAAAAATTGCAAAATGTCCCACCTGATTTCCTTAGGGCTCAATCCACATGTCTCACTAAATCCATAGGATATGGCAGTACCTAGTAACTAAGAAAATCAGATTGCTGATTTGATAACAGCAAAAATGTTGTTGTTAAGTCTTTGTCTTTACACAGATTTGTGCAGCACTGAATGTAATGATGAATCTTTGTTGGGAACCTTGAACTACAATGGTTAAGAATAATGAAGTATCAAAGATGAACTCAGGTGCCTGATCTTAGACAACATTGAAAGAAAATGTCATGCTGACTTTCCACCAGCACATTAAAAAAAGAGAAAAATATTAACATTTTTTTCCAGGCTGGCATGTCATGAATTGAGAAAACTGGACGATAGACTATATTTACTCTTCCCTTTCTCATTGTCCTTCTAACCCCAAAATAAACAGTTTTTCTTATTTTCTCTCTCTTCTGTTTGTTTTGTGGGACTCAGAACTATCCGTCCAGCAGTTGTTGGAGGTCCAAGTGGAACTTTTTCACCCACCAGCATTTCTGCAGATTCTTCTGTGGCAAATTAATATTTCCCTTGCACCTCTATCCATCAAAATATTGTTTCTAGCTTCAAAAAGGTTCACTTCTCAAAAGAATCAGTAATTTCAGAATTGGTAAATTTCCTCCTCCTACACTCATGCAGTCGATGAGAATTCTAGTGGCATATTGGTTTTTAAATAAAGTCAAATATAAATGAGATAAGATTTTGGGTATTCACCAATTCTGTTGTGTAAACCCAAGAGACCAATGGAAACAAACCACATGATAAGGGATCATGTAGGAGTTGTGAATTGGGGTCTCAGGATAAGCGATCAAGAGAAAGTCTCATCAGACTGTCAGTATAGAGGTCTGTTGACTACACAGCCTTCTTTCCCACAGCCATCTGGAAATTCACAGGCTCCATTAACTTCCAAGGGTAGATTATCAAAACAGGTGCATTGCTCTGTCCCCTGAGCAGAAACTGAAAAATACTGTGGGCAGTCTGTGTGAATTCCTTTGTCCTCCAAACTACAGATGTAACAGAAATAATACATTAGGTCATGCTCTAATCTGGGGTGGTCAGTTGGAGCAAAATCTATGCAAAACAAACTTAATTGTAATTATGAAAGCCAGAAATTTTGAAATAAACTGGAAATAATATTAATGGTATAACAACTGTGATAGCAACAGTCAAAAGCAATTTAAACTATTCCATCAGCTCAAAAAAGGCGTTAATATTAATAGAGCACAAATTTCTGAACTTCACTTCCCTGAAAAGTCTTGGTTTGGAAAATACCGGGAAAGCTGAAGATAATAGGTATATAGAAAAGTACCTCAGAGGAATAAATAAAATACTTAGGCAAATCTATGTTATAATTTTTATAATCTCTATAGTTGTTGTTGTTATACGTGTCTATTTATATTTAAGTGAATGAAAGTAGCTGTTTTTGCTGCCTTCGTATTTTACACAGCAAATTTAAATGTAGAAAAGTCTGTCTGCAGTTGCATGTCAAAATCCACAGCACTTGTAGAGAGTCCCATTGAAATCCAAATATGGATATGGGAGATCAAGTTGAAATCTGTTGGAGGGGGAGCAATATGACTTCATTGCCCTCTATCGCCATTCTTCTTTTTTGGCTGCCTTGCAGTGAATAATCAACTGAACTTGGATGGCAAAGAGAAGTTGCTATATAGGCTGCTGAGCTCTACAGCTAGCAGACCTGCCAAGTCTTAAACACTGAGAAAGAGACATTTGTCTGACTTCTTTCACACTGTCCCATGTATTTTCAGAAAACAAGTCATGCACTTGCAGCTTTACTTTTGGGCCGCACAATTTCTGTTCTGCTTCATGATCCCTTGTGCCAGACAGGCCTATAGACAGTTAGCTGTAGCCTGGGCCATGGGAAATCATGGAGTGGGAGAGAAACTGCTGCACCGGGCTGCTCTTTAGAAGTGTAAATCTAGCAATCTAAAGGGCCCTGACAGAGACATATCTGGGACATGGACTCTCTGCTGTTATGTGAGGGGCTACATGCCTCCCACACAGCTCTTCCCCTTTTCCTTGTTCTGCAGTGACCTCACATGCAGGGTCATGTGCACAGAGGCCTTGGGAAGCTGAAAGGTCTACGATACCACTATATAGCTGGGAAGATTATGCTTCTTGTATAAATATTAAGACCACAGGTATGGGATTGATTCCTGTGCTTTCAAAAAGCACTAAACCTGAGCTCAAGTAAGTGAAAATAGATTGCAGGCAACCTTCTGCAGCAAGAGGCATGTCCTGAGAGTTAGCATTGAGACTTCATTTAATTTTCTCATAATCAGAGTAATAGTCTCTTTGCCATGGTCTAGAGGGGAAACAGTCTTCCTAGGTTAAGTTTCTGGGAGCTCTCATGGATGCTGATAGCCATCACAATCCTCTGTCATCTCCTCAGCACATGCCATAAGCAGTTGACATAGCACTGAAAACAGTAGAAATAAATTATTGAGCAGCTAATATGGTCATGTCTTTTTTTTTGAGTCTGTCTTTATACCCTTCATTCATGTCCTCTTTTGTGGTGTCAAATGAGTTTTCTGAGCTTAAAATTATTGCTAGAAAGGAAAAAATGCATACTTGTGAATAGTTACCACTAATGGTAAATCTGTTCAAAAACCCTTAGAAGTAATCTTGTATCTAACCAATATCAAGTATTAGAAAGAACTGTAAAGAGCAATGCTGCAAATTTTTTTTCTTCTAGTATGGGATACTGAGTCTAGTCAATAGAGATTCTTTACTGAGCTTTCCATACCTTCCTTTAGTAACCACATTGGAGACAACATTGCAAGGGCCCATTCTCTCATATGAGAGCATGAGAAATGGTGAAAATACCACAGTAGTTAACATTTTTTGAGCTATGTTTCCTGGATTACATTTTGAGCTATGTGTCCAGTACATAGTGGAGAAAGTCCAATGAAGGGCCATGAAGGTGATTAAGGGACTGGAGCATCTTGCTCTGTACAAAGAAAGGCTGAGAGAGCTGAGGCTCTTTAGCCTAGAGAAGAAAATCTCAGGGGGAATCTCATCAGTATATAGGAACATCTGAAGGGAAGGTGCAAAAACAAAGAGAGCCACTCTCTTCTCAGTAGTTCCTAGGGACAGGACCAGAGACAACAGGCATAACCTGAAACACAGGAAACACTCTCTGAGGGTGACGGAGCACTGGCATAAATTGCCCAGGGAGGTTGTGGAGTGTCCATCCTTGGAGATATTCAAAAGTCATCTGGACCTGGTTCTGGGAAATCAGGTCTTGATGACCCTGGCTGAGCGTAGGGGCCAGACCAGATAACCTCCACATGTCCTATCCAACCTCAACCATTCTGTGATTCTGTGGATAGTAATGCTTTTTTTTTGCGTGTCTTAATTTCATTTGTTATTTTCTCATTCATTATGAGAATATTACACTGGGGGAAAGCTGGTGTTTGAATTTTATTTGTTTTGTTTTGTTCTGTTTTGTTTTTTAAACTATGTGCTAAAATGAATTTCATTTCAGAAAGAGAGCCCCATAGCTATTTTAAGAGGACACCTAACTCTTGCATGCTCTGCAGGCTTAGAAGACCTTTCTTCAGGAAGCTGCAGTGCCTCCCTTTACCATTAGTATATTGCTTTCAAGAAACCAAGAGAAGATTTGCCACCCATCACAGCAATGTGAGCTAAGCTGTAAATGTAAAAGTAGCACATATCATTTGGACTCACTTGTCAATAACAGCCTAGGCATTCAGGGGCATTCCAGAGAATGCCAAGGTACTGGGAATAACGGGAATTTTCTGTAGCAGTAACCCTAAAATCTGTGCAGTTTGTGGCACTTGGAGAGCTGTATTGGGGAGGCAATTTGAGAGAAAGATAGGAAGGGATGCAGCTGCATTTCTGAGAGATATGTTTACTGCTAAACCTCTACCTGGCAACTTTTTGGAAGAGGGAGAGGCACAGCTTTGGGCAAGGGAGCTGTGGGCAAGCAGTTACGGAGAAATCACCTGGTCAAAAAATGAGGAAGTTGAAGTCTGAGAGGTCCTAGGTGTGTATGTATTGTGTACATACTGTGTGTATATATATACATATTTTTATATATATATATATATATATATATATATAAACCACAAGTATGTGCTATTGGTCATCATGACCAGGGGACTGCAAAGAGGAAGAGTATGGTAATTTTTTCGCTACAGCTTGCATCTTAAATTAATCTAGATGCTAGGGCAAATCAGCAGAGACTCATCAATCGGTACCAGATTAGCTTTACCTTGTTCAAGTAGTATAGCACACAGGAAAATTTATCAGAGTTAAGTCCTATCCAGTCCTATTTAAAAGTTCTAGATTTTTCCATCCAGGCATTTCATCACTTTGCTCACATAGACTTCCAAAGAATTTATCCTGAAGGGCTATTTCTTCTTGCATTGCAGTTACAAGGCATTAGTTCATGCACTGCTGGTATGTCAAAATGTGTAGCTGATAACTTGGTTACATCATTAGTTATTCCTACCTCAGGTGGAAAAAAAATAACTGTCTTGAAGCACTGCTCAGTGTGCATGTTCTGGAGATTCTCACAGAGGGACCTGTGGTTACCTCAGCCTGGTGATTGCTCTGCATTCTTCTGGTGTAGACACCAAGAGCTGTTGAAAATAATTGAGACGCTTGTCAACAGAGTGGGAGACTGGACTTCATCAAAACTGTTTTAGTCTCCAGGACTGATGACCTTTTGATGGAGTTTGTTTTAGTTAGGAATTAAGTGTCCAATCCTGTGTAGTGTGAAGCGCCTTTCCTGAGGTGCCGAGTATCCCTGTTTCTCTTGCAGTTGCTCTGGCGCTAAGCATCTCTGTCAAGACACTGAGCACTTTGCAGAATAGGACTTCAAACTGCTTTTGAAAGGAGAAACAAGGTTTTCACTTCTGTTTTTTAAGAATGAATTTAAATTTGAAATACAGAATTGTTATGAGTAATCCTCTGTTCATCGAGAATGAAAGCTATAAAGGCAACTAATTTAGCAGATCCAAACTAAAATCACTTTGTTGGCTAGAACTAGGGTATAAAGGCAGGTACTTTAATGCAAGGAAAATACATGCATATCATTTTGCAGAAGAGAAATTCCAAAAAGACTGCAATTCACCAATTGTCCTCTGCTATTAATAGTAGTATTATAATGCTGATCATAATGTTTAAAGAAAAATATAAGGTTTCTGACTTGTTATATGTTTCCAATTTTTTTTTATTGCTGTAAACTGAGCCAGCTGATGAACAGCCTCTAGGGACGAGACAGGATCACCCTTGTTTCCTGTTCAGCCTTGCTCCAACAAAAAGCTAATGAAAGAAAAGAACGTAATGGCCTTGCAACCCAGGTAAAAGGTTCAGAGAGTTCACAGGTCAATTGATTTCTAATCTTACTTTATGTTATATTTCAATCAAAAAAACCCCAACACTAAACAAAACCACTCCAGTCCCATAGTGCAAATGTATGTTTGGCAACAACACCCTGATTTTACATTGTCTTTGAAAATTAAGTGTTAAACCTCTTGCAGCAGAAGGACACTACGTGAAGTGCAGCAGTGAGCGTTCTAAGCAATTTGAAAAATTCTTCTGTTTAGCTATATCAATATGGATAGTGGTATATCAGCATATATATGCACACACAAATATATTTCAAGGTGGAAATATTTAATTAGCCCATCTGCAAGCATAAATAGCAAGTCTGCATTCAATATATTCTCAATTAATTTAGTGAAAATTACACCATTGACCATTTCTTTACTGCACTGTCTCAGAACGGAGAAGGGAGAGATATTAGTTGCATCACTGTAGAGCAATGAGATTTCTGTAAGTCGTGATCTGCTGGCATGTAATAACTCGATCTGCTTCATGCAGACAAAATATATTAAAAGTATGGACGAGTGAAGTTTGTGCCCCAGGGAGAAGGCAAGATAATGCATTGAAATTGTTCAGAGGTAGTTAGATACCTAATGGTCTAATATGTGAGCTATGTGAGGTCTGGGGTCTGGTTCTCATAAATTCTGGCTAGACTGATCCTGTAATTTCAAGCAAAGGATAAAAGCGTTAACCAGAGTCATCAGTGTTCAAGGTCCATGATGCTGGATATTATTCATGTAAAGATTCAAGAAAAACACTAAAAGGAAAGCTCTGGAGCATATGTGTTTATATGTGACGATATATGTATATATAAAAATATGTGCTGTATTCCTTGTGTATGTGTAGATATATGCACAGAAACATGCACACAGTAAATGTACATTAGCATATGTACATGCTAACAGCTGAATAGCCAAAATAAGCGCTTTTTGTTGTGTATTTGTTCTGTGGTGTGGTGAGGCTTTTTTTGTTTGGTAGGTTGTTTTTAATCTTTTGCAAGTTAATCTATGGAAAAACAAAATGCTAGATCTCATTTTACTAGTGCTACTTTGTAATATACATTGTATATCAACAACATTTTTACACTTGGCATCTACAATTTTTTTAAAGTTGCCTTGTCTTAGTACATATTAGCAAAACTTGCTTATGATTACAGCAAAACATGGTTAATGCAATGCTGATACACTTGTTTTCTCACTTTATGCAGCAACTCTGAGCATATTAAACTAGTAAGGTCGCTGCAGTGGCTGAATAGTTGCCGCTAGAATTGTGTATTATGCTTCCTGATAAGTACATGGATGTAGTATAATATTGCCTTTATTCACACGTATAGTTTTGCGTCATCACTGCACACTAATCAAGAATTTGCTGTTTCAAAAACTGTATAGCTGCAGAATTGAAATTAAATGGCAAGAGAAAGTCATAAAAGCTATCCCTTATTACACAAATTGTACAACACAGCATAGATAATAAAGATATGCTGGACTCCATAGATTTCATTTACCATTGTTTCCTTAAGCAGTATCTAAGTTATATATGTCCTGTGGCTTTCTAGTATTATAAAATATAGTCATTCTATGACTGTAAAATATCACCTGGATGTTGCCATGGGTTTACTTAAATCTGGATGGGAATGGGAAAGAATCTCACGTACACCTCTCTACCTCCCAGAATGAGTTCTCACCAGCTTCATGGGCCCTGACCACTTTGCTCTCTGGTCTCCAAAGGGTAAGACCCTGGGAGGGAAAAGATCACATGATGGTAGAGGGATTCTTATCTCTTTTTTGATAATATGATTGTTTTCTCTTACTTCTAATTACATCCTGATCTAAGAACTCTGAGTTTTTGTCTTTCTGAGTATGCATGATTTGCAAATATTTTAGTAACTCTGCTAAATCTCTTTTTGCCTTGATGCACACATTTTAAATTTAAACAGAGGACAGGATAGGAAAGCAAATCAACAAAGAAAGTTGTTACATTATCTTCAAAATTTTTTCTTTTTGATGTATCCCTGTTTACTTCTTTCCTGCTCTGTAATGAATTATTCCCTTGAGAACTCATGTCACAAATTCCATACTGTTTGACACCAGAGGTCTATCTGCATAATGTGAGACCCTTTTAGATGCCCAAAAGACTGAGAGGGAGTTGAAAGGGGCTAGAGGATGAGTATTGCAGGTTATGGTGCAGCAGCCCCCCCCACCTTCAAATTTAATTAGGTGCGTTTGGAGGGTATGACCCATTTCTGCAGTGTTGTCACCTGTGAGCCAGTTGTACAGAAGAAAGTACTGAGACCATGAGTCGAGTGAGGAGGGAGCTGGAGCTGTTCTGGTTCTATGCAACTGCTTTCTTCATCTTAGGGCTGTGGGAGAGAGACCATGTAAAGGGTCCTGTTAACACTGCTGCTTTTGAGCCAGTGTTTTCCAGGGTTTGCTTGAGCTTAAAATGTTGCATTTGTATTAAAAAAAAAGTTGGCTCTCCTGGAGACTTACTCTGATTCAAAATACGGACCTCTTTTTGAAAAGAGCGCTGCTTTTAACATTATTAAATTTAGCTTTCTTTATAACATTTCCACATGCGTTTTCAATTAGTACTTTGAAAATTACAGATTTTTGTCAACCCTTAATTACAGGGCAATAACACACCCATGTCTATTTGACTGACTCATTTGGATGATTGTTCTGACAAAAGCACAGATCATCTGGCAGGTTTATAAGGACAAACTATCCAAAACTGCATCTAATTTTGAGGTCCTCAACTCAAAATTCTTTATTTTGCACATGCAAAGATTTAAAACACAGCCAAACTATACAGTTGTATGTGTACTACTTGATCTGTGAAAGCAAATTAGTTAGGATTGCACCACCTGAAAATTAGAGGTCAAATTAATGCCTCTTGGATAAACTGCCCCTCGAAATTTTAATAATAAGTTTTATAGAGCAATTGCAAACTATCTAGAGCTGCTTTTCAGTAATTAGCTGAGCTATTAGGTGGAAAATTGGCAGACTAATGAGTGATTTAAGACACAAAACCTCAGCTTGCATTGGCAGGATTATGGAAGGGTTAGATATTTTCAGAAAATGTTGTAAAGGATGGCACATTTGACCCCAAATCAAACATGTTTCAGCATATTATTGAATTTTTTCCTGTATGAACTTTAAAAACCTATTATTTTCCCAAAATGAAAGATGAAACATAGATGCTAAGAATAAAATAACAATCCGAGAGCCCTATGCTTTTTCTAAGATCAGAGGTATGTGTCTGCTGTCTTCTTTCTCTGTCTAATTTACTCTGAGAGCAGAGACTATACTGAAGTACATAAGGGGTATCAGAATTCCTTTACGTTCCAGTGTTTTGCCTCCTTCAGGGAATGGATCAGACAGTGAGTGCACAGGGACAACGTGACCTGTGAATACTCACAAACCAAAACACAGCTGGCAGGTCTAATTTTAGGTTCTTTAGCCTTGATCATGTCCCTTTAATGTATTGAGTGGAAAAAGAAAAGCACTTAAAATACAGGAAACATCACAGAAGGTTCAAATTCCTCTTTAAAGAGAGCCTCTACATTGACGTGTTTTTCCTCAGCTCTGGTTTTGTTTAATTTTTTGTGTGATTTTTTTTAAATGTGTGTGAAATTTGCCAGGTCGGCAGCCCTGGAGACAGAAGTTCCCTATCAACAGAAAAGTTACTGCAAAGCAAAGTGGCCATTTGCATTTCCTACAATGACTTGCTGGTGTGCCAGAGCCCTGACCTAAAAGGACTACCTTTAAGCTTGAGAACAGTGGTTTAGTTTCCACACCTCATTCACAGCCTTGTCTTAGACAAGAGAAGAAACAATAGGATTTATTTTTATTTTCTATTGAATCTAATGGGAGGAAGATAGGGCCTCAGACCTTGACTTTTCTCAGTATCACTTTGTATGACCCTTTGAAACTCTTTTCCAAGATGCTGGGGATTTCCATGCAGACACGCAATGCAGAGATTGCACGAATTATCAAACTATGTTTTAAAAAGCTTTCCCTTCAGTGAAATTTTAAAAACTTCTTCCTTCAGTGCTCAATATCCAAGCAATTTTCTACAGCAGACAGTTTTTATCTTTCAAGTGCCAAAAAGATTCATTTTCCAAGTGCCAAGTTCCTAAGCGAAAAGGCCTTATATTTCAGTGAATGTGGATTCCTGTTTTGCAAATATATAGAGAGGCAATTTTGAGGGAATTTCATGCCTAAAAAGCTAACTCAGTGTTTTATCAGAATATGACACTGATTCAGTACTTTTAATTGTAAGACTGTGTAAAAAATTTTACAAAAGCTTTATTGGAAAGAATAGGTTTTGATAGGACTATTTTTCCATCCATGTTGATTTTTCTTCCTTAGTTTTTGCTTTTTCATTAGATTTGAGAGATCTACTTGCTGATTTGTTTGTTTGTTTGTTTTTTAAAATCTTATTCTCTCAATTAAGCATCTTGTTTTCTTGGTTTGTTTCTTTCATTTTCCTGGAATTTCTGAAAATGTAGGTGTAATGAAAAGCAGAATGTTCAGAGTGAACAAACTAACGTACAACATTGATCCCATGTTATAAGCACACCAGCCCTGAAGAGAAATAAAACCTAAAGAGACAATTTTCTGTCAGCTTGCATAGGCCGCTAGGTCTGAAACTCGAGAACTTTTTGCTGTGTGTTACTGCATAACCCTGTCCTTTTTGCAGCACACGAGCTGATCACAAGAAGCAAACACTTCGGTTCTGTCAAACCTTTTATTCCTAGTCTAATGGACTCTTTCCTATGGTCAGATGCCACACAGACTTTCAGGAAGGAAGTCAGAAATTATTTCCTGGAATCCATGTGAAAATCTTAATGCAGAACCCTGAAAAACGGAAGATCAAATGTGAGATGACTTTACTCATATGTGCAGCCATTCTAACAAAATCTCCCCAAATTAAAATGTTTCCCTTCACTTTTCCAGATCAGTTAGGCCATTTCAGGTCATGGTAATCTTTGAGCATTAGTCAATTTATACAGGTAGAAGATAGAGAGGCCAGAAGTTTTGCAGGTTTGTGGAGCTGGTAGATATACAAAGCTCAGCTTTGAAGCTCTCCATGTTGTCATGAATTGTAAAAAAGGAATATGGTAATTTTGCAAAGTACATTTTTATTGTTCTTTTGGTCTTCATCTTCTCTTTCCCTCAATAGAAAACCCGTTTTGTGTATAGTCCTCCCATAGTTAAATTGAAGGAATTGGGCTTCAATTAATGCTGCTTAGTGATCTATAAAGTGTAGTGCAATGGATACAACACCTCTGAGACAAAGTGTAGTGTTAGATTATTACAGTAACAGTACTCTTCTTACTGACAAAAAATTATCCGACATCAAGAACTATCTTAACTGCTTTGACTAATGAAGTTAATTTTCATTTGCTCTGACCAATAGAGCTGATGGAAAAGCAGGGAAAGTAAATAGAGAAAAATATATCAGTTCACAAATATTTTGCCATGTGAGACAAACAAGCTAAACTTTTCAGATAGCTTAGAGGTACTATAAAGATATACACAAAATTAAATACTTGATCCAATTAAAATGTCCTACAAGCACATGACACATTAAACTTTATTATTTATATTACATATATAATGATTTATATTACATATATAATGAGCTCTGTTTTGAAGTAATTTTCTTGAAATAAAAGGCCATACCTATAGACATCACCAATCTTAGGATTTAAAACATTTAGTTTCTGATTTTGAGATGCAGAGCATACCAATAACTAAAAAATAGCATCATGAACTCATTCTCAATGTCCTGTTTAGAACCTGTTAAAAACAGCTAAAATGTCAAGAAAAATTTAAAACAAAATATATCGAGGGGAAAAAAAAGGTGCACATTATTTAACTTGCATAATGCTAGAGACTTTAGTGATCCCGTTTGTGAGAGGGAGGGATTTTACAGGTCAGTGTTAGGAGTGTGCTTTTGCTTTCCCTATAAAAATATAGCAATTTGTCCACAGTTAAGTGTTAGCAAAAATTACAATTCACAGATGCTTACTGAAGTCTTTCTGAGTTTAGATATCTAAACCTTCAGAAATTTAGTCCTAAATAGCCAGAATCATGAATTTCACACCACTTTGTGCTTGTGAAACTGCACTCATGCTGTAGAGGGACTATATGTACTATTGCAAGGCTGTTTCCAAGTAGCTGAGAGTCATAGCCAGGCATTGAAGCAATGAACTATTATCCTGTACCTACGATTCCTTCTGATACCCAGGACTGTGCTGAAGGAAGCTGCCAGAGTTAAATGCAGAGGGGACTAAAGCGGTCCAAGAGAGTGAAGGGTGTAGTTTGTGTCACACTGACAGATACCATGAAACAAAGGGGGAGACGAAGAGGGACTGGCTGAGTAAGGAGGGTGACAGTACCCTGGGAAATGAGGAGACTCCAGTTGTGAAGGAGTAGAATTTGAGCACTGGGAGAAGGTGACTGTGAATTAATTAGGCTAGTAGGAATGAACTGGAAGAAGGCAGCTGCTGGCCTTGGACCCTGGGGTTGGAGTGACGTGAGGGAAATGATGAAGGAAAAAGAAATATCAGGGCTGGTGAGATGGGTGATGGAGGCTGGATGAAGAGCTGGGACCTGTCTTAGCTCCCATTTCATTGCAAAAGAGGAGCCTCCCACTAATGCACTCCTTTGAAGGCTTTTTGTAATGGCAGACATTGGTGGCAAACTTGAAAAGAAAAATGCCACACAGCTTTATATTGCTTCCCCGTGGTCCCTCTTGCTGCACAGATGTGGGATGTAGAGGAAACAGGTGGCAGCACCCTGTATGCAGTCCCTGGTCTAGGAAGGTCCACAGCAATGGAGAAGGACCATTTCAAAGGAAGTCCTGCTCAGAGCTGGAGCAGTGCACGCTCTCTTTTTCTGTGGGGGGTGCTGCAGATGCCAGCATGTACAGGCTGGAGCATGTTCAGTACAGATGGAGTCTTTGAAGAATTTAGCTGACAAACTCTTAAATGTCTTTACTAAACTAGTGCTAATTGAAAATTTTCAAAGGTTTATAACTTGGCCAAATGTGGGTGGATTTTCAAAGAGATGGCAAAAGGCACATCCCCAAGAGCAGGGCCATCCCTTCTCCAAATGTTATGCTTCTGTTCCAAAGCACATTTTCCTCAATTAAATATAGCAAGAAACAACATAGCAATATTTTTCTTTAATTTCATTTTCAGAAATGGCTGAATCATTTTTGCTAAAACTTTCCAAAATAATTGAGGCTTGGGCAAACATTCTGCAGACTAAATATCAATTTAGAAAGCAAAGTTTAGCAAATGGAAATACTGTCTTACAAGAGGAATACCTGTTCTGTCTAAAATAAACTGAAAGGTCAAATTTTAGGAGTCCTTTTCCAGAAATTAGGAAAAGAGGGGCTGGCAGTAAGTTGCTGCAGATTTGTAGCACTGCTCATGAGGACAGAATTTGTCTTTAAATGCACTCCTCATATTTAAATGCTTACACATGTTAATTCAGTGCAGATATTACTAGTGAGTGATTTGCCTGTATGGGAAGCTTATTTCTGTGGTGTTGCCAAATGTAGTGAGGCTTTGGCAGTTACATAGTGATAGCAAATCACCCAGTCACGTAAATTAAAGTTGCTTCAGGGCAACTTTAATTTCTGTATCTAACTTGCTCAAAATGCTTTTAAAATTTGCATTGTGGAGTTAGCATGATTTACTTATTCAGAGTATGTCCTGTGCCCTCTCTCTTCACCCTTGGATGTGTTACTAACTTCTGCTTTTTCATAATATCCTGACTGAGTGCCCCTCTGCAGTGTCAGAATTTCCAGCAGGTGAATACTGACTTTGCATTCTGCTTCACAAAAGAGCTACAGGTTATATTTTTTTCTGTTGCACCCAGAAAAATCTAACTAACACAAATCCTAACCATCTGTATTAAAGCAATGATGCATATTTTTGAGTCTGCTGGAGAAACAGCTCATTTTGACATATGTCTAGAATACTTACCTTTACGTCCCATCCCCCACTCCTTTTTTACAGAAATGGTGGATAATGCATTTCCCTTAGGAAGGATTTAAAAGCATCTTGTATTATGATGGCTAACATGTAGGCTCCTATCACTGCGGAGATGAAGCCTACTCTCACCAAAACAAAACTTACTTTCCTCTGAACAGCAAGTTCCACACTGGAACAGGCATCAAGGTGATTGTCAATTCACACAGTAACTTTTGCACTGCTTACCTAATTCAGGTGGTGGAGAGCAAATGACACTTCACCATATTGGGTGCCACAGACATAAACCTGAGATTCTTGAATTAGAGTGTGGACCACCAAAGAAGTGCCTTTAATTTGCAAATGCTTGGTGTGTCCATGAGGATCCCAGAAAGCTTACAAAAGCCATTTACCTCAGAAAGGAGAGATGTGCAGCTGGGATGTGGCCACAGTATAATCTGAGGGAAATAGTATGGCCCCAGGTTCTGTGCTATCAGATTCTTTCATCAGGCAAATTGGAAGGAGGGAAGTGCTCAACTGTCAGCAGTATGTTACCATCACAGGTGGAACTGGAAAATTTTTTTGGCAAATTGGTAGAAGCTTAGAACAGAAATACACAAAAGCAATCAGTGAAGAGTGACAGGCAGGTACGGATTTTATATGCAATTAATTGAATGGTTCCTTGAATTGCTCCAGTTGCGTGCCAGTAAGCACAAGCAGAGACCCCCAGACTGGGTTTTACATGGAGAGCTGTACATGGCACAAATGTCTTGTCTGGAATTTAGGGAACATGTTAAGTTTGCGTATGTGGGCTCCGGGAGCTCCCCTTGTTCTAGTCTGTATTGCGCTAACAGCCCTTAATCCGAACAGAAGATCATGTGTTTATTTTGGTAGGGGGGAAAAGAAGCAGAAAAAATTTACTCATTTAGTCTTAAAGTATATTTCTAACCCTAAGAAAGGCTATTTGAGGTATCCGTATGAGGTGTCTCTCAAAGAAAGGTTCTTTACAGTTGCTCAGAAAGTAGTACAGCTTGAGGTATTTTATACCAGCCTATAAGGCACTAGATTTAAATTGGTGTGCAGTGAAACATTTAAATATACTATAGCAAATGAAATATGGTCCAATAGGTTTTTTATGGTCTGGCTATGCTTTTTCTTTTCAATCACTAGCCTGGGGCAAAAAAGTCGGCTTTAAAATGTCTATTTTAGCTATGCTTTTATCACCTCTGTCTTTTAGGAAGTTTGATTTCTTTTTTCATTTCTTCTCTTTGATAAAAAAAGGAGCTGAGATCTCTGAATGGGTTATTTATCTCTTATGTTTAATCTATTTATCTGTCAATGGACATGCTGCTTTAGAAGTGTTTTATATTACTAATTAATTTAATTTCACATACTGTACTCCATGTTAACACATTTTCTATTATACACTATAATGTGATACAGGGCCTTCCCTCAGCAACCTTACCTTAAAGCTTTAATTGCTTTCCTCTAAGACTCAGCTCATGTTTGATTTATCTGATTTCTTTGTATAAAGATTCTCTGTTTTACAACGTGTACACAAGCCACTAAATTGGTGTTGATGTTTATCTAGCAAACTTACCAATTGGTGATAGTATACATCCCTTTATGAATTTATGACTGGGCAATAAAAGGAGTGTCAGAAGCCCTGTTGTTGTCTCTATCAGGTCACTCTGTTAGTTTATGTTTAGAAAGACAACATGGCCTGCCACTGACTTACACAGTGATTTGAAGGATTGACGCCTGCAGTCAAAATCTGTTATGAATTTCTAGCCGTGAAATGATATTTTTTCCTTTTTTGAGGGGAAAAGGTGAATATATTGGAGGGGAAAAAAGGGATAAGACAGCTTGCACAGCCTTGAAGACAGTGTGGACTTCATCCGACATACATTGTTGTTTACATAATGGAAAAGCTGAACCAAAATGCCAGATCCCCAAGCTATGTGAAGTTCAGAGTCTGGATCCAAGTATTGCAGCTTGAATTCTCTCTGGCTCTCAAGAACCTAAATGTAGATACCACATATTAAAATGCATGAAAATGAATGATAGTAAATAATCAATGTAGAGTGGGAAATCTGGTCCTTTGATCTGTCAGGTTTCATCACATAACACAAGCATAAGGACATATGGTATTTTAAAGCTGCATTTGAAGAGATGCCTACGCTGACTTTTATCCTTATTTACAAATAGTCAGCAATAAAGGCTGTAATCTTGCAGATAACACTACGGATGTGCATAAGTATTCTTGCACAGAGTTCATTTTAGGATTGAGATGTGATTAATATAGCTAGGAAACATTTGGAAAATGCATGCATACTTTTGAAGGCATTAAGCGAGCCCAATATTATAGCTCTTAAGTAAAGAGTAGGTAGATCTATTTATCTCTGCCGGTTTGTTTCAAATCCAGAAAGCTGTATTGTTTCTGTAAAACCTTTTCATTAGCTATTTCATTGTTACATTTACTTCCCACTCATTAAAGATCCATCCCACTTTCCTTACGTATGGATGACGTCTGTCGGCTTCAGTGAGAACTAATTGCACAGGAGGTGAAAGGATTCAAATTAGGATTGCCAATATATAACCACACGGAAAAGCAAGCATGAAATATTCTAATTCTTTTTAGATGCAAAGTAACTTATGAACAAAACCCATTGTGGCTGATTCTCACAAGCTTAAAGCATTGTGAAAGATAAATTAAAATGGGCAAGGCTAATTAATTTGCTAAAATCCATTGTTAATGCAGTGTTTTCAGTCCTCCTGAATGCTGCTCTCATGACATTTGGTGTCTTTCTAAAGAACCATCCCAGCTGTAAATATTGTTTTTTCTTTCCTCTGAGAATAGAAGCTTCCATTTAAATAAGTAAATTCCTAGACCTCATGATTAAATAGAAAGTTTGGAAGCCAGAATTGCATGCTTCTTAGACTTTTAAGGCAAATAAAAATCAGCCTGTGTATTCCTTTCAAAGTCTTTTTCTAAAGTGTCACAATTTTAAACTTTTTTTGAGCTCTGATGTTGGATTGTTTTGGATAAGGGAGGGGGTAAGAAGGTGAGAGTTTTTTGGCTTTTCAACTTTTGGGATTAGCGAGGAATGAGTGGCTGCATGGCTATTCTAAAGGCTTTTTAAAAACTGTGTCATATATACCAGAAGAGAGAGTATCATCTGGCAAATTGCTGCTGAATGAAATACTAATCAAAATATGTGACAAAAGCTACGAGCTCTCTCCGACGACTCCAACAGGGCTTATGCCACGGTGGGGTTATTGAAAATCACTCCTTTAAAACTCTGTGCAGGAAAGCCAAGCCATCGAGGACTTCAGCCCACTAGCACTTTTTCCTAGCAGTGGCATTTGCTGCTGTGAATTCAGGGCTCCGTTGCCTTTGGCTGATCTGAGCACTGCTCCCTGTCGGGCGAGCTTGCAGGATCGGGCCCTTGGATGATACATGTAGGACTCTGGAAGACCAGCTTTTACTGCTCATATGTTTGGCAGGCAGATTTGATAATCAGTGCTGTTCTAGAACCTTACACCATCTCAGTGAATATAAATTGATGGTGTAAAGCAAATGGGCAACTGGCGGGAAGCCAAACACGGAGGGGAGAGAAGACGGTTTATTGTTGAGGGGGCAGCCCGGTGTTCTACAGCAGAGCTTTCTGTTCACAACAGCTCTGCAGAGCTGCTGAGTTCGAGTGTGGCCTCTGAAGTGTATGAAATAATAACAGTTTTATTTCTCCTGACACAAGCACGGAAGCTGTTTGCTGCCACCTCAGAACTGTTACCCTGCAATGCAAAAGTACCAACAAGGCAGGCTGGATGCAATGTTATTATAAACAGTGCCGCAGTAAACTTCAGGAAAAGCCCATTATACGGTGATAGCCTGTTTGTCAGGAGAAAAGTTCACTAATGTATATGGGAAGCAGAGCTCCTCATTCGCTGATATGTCTGAGTCTATTTTGTTGCACTTTTACCTTTATTTACTGTGCAGGTGCTGCTGAGAATAACCTCAGAAAACACAAAAAGATGGGAGGCCCTGTACTCAGCTAGTTTAAATTGGCAAAGAGATGGTGTCAATTCAAGGCACCAATTGATGCTATGGTCCATTGCTTATTATTCCTTTTTAAAATTTTAGGATTTTGGAGGGTATGGAAGGAAGAATGTTTTCTCTGTGGTTGTTTTATTACTGCAAATCACTGAATGAAAGGTGCATTTAAAATAAAGCAATGAATGAATGATAGCAGTAAAAAAATGAACATTCGTACACAATAGAATTAAATCCCATTTTAACTCTAATTTGTGTTCCTATGCAATCAGTTGCAGTGATATGAGCTGAGAATTTCAATGAGGCCTCAGGGAATTTGACACCCATTTCTTATTTTGTTTTGATGAGATTAGAACCCCTAAACCTACAACTTCTTTGAAAATCAGCCATAATGTCAGTCCTTCCAACATGTCCTAACTGTTTCTGTTTGTTTAATTATTCCAGGAATTATTCTGTACTCAAAAGAAATGCAAGTACTACCTTTTGTAGTTGGAGAAATGTCATCATTCATTCATCAGTCGCAGATCTTAAGTGCCTGTCTTATAAAACTAGAGGGTTTTGACTGTGCTCTTAAAAATCTGATTGCTGATTGAGGTGTCTTTTCCTGATGGAGAAACCTGCTGCTATACTCCGTAAGCTCATCCCTGGGTTCTGTCATCAGCTGTGTATTTTTCCTCTCATATGACACTGGGTCAGGCACTTGGTATCTCTAGGCCTCCCTTTATCCTCCCAAAATCAGCTTCTTTTTTCCTTTCTTGCTTTCTTCTTCCAGGGAGTGATGTAGTAAGGTTTTCATTGCTTGTATTCCTTAACGTTCATGAGGACATTTGAGATTCCTGTCTGGAAAGTATTCTAAATACTTGCAAATATTAAGTTATGGTAATTCTTCAACTTAATTTACTGACAAGTTTCTCAAGCTAAACATGAAAATGGCACGAGTCTTTTGTAATGCTAAGAGCATGTTCAACTTTTCCTCTGAATTCCAACAGAATATGAAAATTTTAAAACTTGTAAAGGAGATCTGCCAATTTCACCACTATGTACTATCAAAAAGTGGAATAAAAGAAAGAATAAGTCAACTTGTTAAGATTTTGTTGAGGAAATCATTGTTTGTAAAAAGCAGGTATGTTATGCGAATCAAGTGATTTACTGAGAGTCAGTTCTTACTTCCAGTAACTAGATGAGCCAACTCAACTGTGGCTTGAAAGCCAAGAAAACAGCATATAGATTAAGATTACTCAAAACTTTTGTTCCTGCATAAAAGAGATGCAAATGCACCATCTTAGTACTGCTTGTGAGTAAAGGACAAAATCTTGCTTCTTCACCTCCATTTAAGATATGTTGCTAAAATCATTTAACAGGGTCTGTGATAGCTTTTGGTGACTGCATTTGGGATGAGTGGCCTCCTGTCCTGTCAACTTACTTTGCAGACCCCATAGAGGCAAGCTAATCACAAAGATGGAAGGAATAGGATTTTCAAGGCTGAAAAAGTAATTTTAAAAGCATGCCACTATTCCTATGTGGAATGGATTGAGGTAGAAGGCCAGGCCTTAAGAGTTCTTTCTGCAGTTGCAGGAGAGGATTTTTAACCTCATTCAGGTAAAAAGTAAGAAGAGGATCAATTCTTTAAAATCAGTATAGAATTCAGATTTCTGGACTCCTTTTTCGTAAATACATTTAGAGTCAAATATAAGGATGGATGTACATATTCACCTGCTGTTTGTTATAGAAGTCACACATCATTTCCAAAACTGAAGTGTGAGTAGGAGCAGAATATCAATTTATCTGTTTACTATTGAAGTTCTTATCCTGTCTATACCCACATCCAGAATATCTGAAAGCCCCCTGGGTATTGCATCTTCTTTGCAATGTAAAAAACCTTCCCCTCTTCAGCTGTTTCTCCCTGCTTGGTTTTAGGGAATTAATTATCATATGGTTGCCATCTATTCAGAAAATTACAGGATAATCCCAGTGTTTGAACACCATGTCTGAATCTCTGTCTCCACTTGGGCAGGACACATGGTGTGAGAGACAGCTGCTAAAACTGTGCAGCTATTACAGTGTGTCAGTTTATAAGCCGTGAAGTGTATGCACCAGCTCACAGATTGTTGGTAGGAGTGTGGTACTTTGTTATAAATATATTTTATTGATTGTAAGGAGATTTTATTAAAAAGCTACCCAGAAGAAATGGGCAGTAAAAGATCAAGTAAATTGCTTGGCTTTCATTTTAAGTTCCCTAATTTCTTAAGAGTTTATGGGAGCTCCACAAGCTCCCAAAACACTGACAGAGATTATTCTCGCTTAGCGGTAGTGGGTAGTTGTGCACTGGATGTTCAGCAAGATGGTGGTCTCTGGGGAGGGCATTCAGTCTTAAATGGAAAGGTCAACAGGTTCTATTAAACCAGATCTTAAATACATTTAGGTAACTAAATATGCAGATGAAAACTTGTGAAATTGTCGAAAGTAACTAAATACATTGCATGTCTAGCTCCCACTGAAATCAGGTGAATGAGCCACCTAACTACTATTCTGTTTAATCATACATAGCTTTGTCTTTAGGTTCCTAAATATTTCTGTGGTGGCACCAAATACTTCTCACTTCTTATCAGATTAATGGTAGCTCGAGGCACCTGCCACATAGCAAAACAGTACACACTTCTGAAAAAAACCACTTTGGATCAAGTCTTTCTAATGTGTAAATATTATACATTCTTTTAAGATTTGCCTAGTAAATATTTTTCAAATGTTACAGATCTGTGGCAGATGTTGCTATCTACTGTTTTCTAAGCATGTATGTGATGGGTTGTGTGTGTATCTGTGTTTTCATGCATTTTCCGTTTTAAGCCTAGGGAAATCAGCATATTGTGCTCAGTGGTAGTGGTAGGCAGAACATCAATATGTAGTATATATTGTTACACCTAAGACTACTGGCAAGTTGTGCAAATACAAACAGAAATGGAAAAAAGTGAAAGACACAAATAACTGAGGATATAAACCTGCAATAATTTCCTAAGGCCTTTTAATACTTTGTAAAATCCGAGGCTTATCAATAAATTAATTCAAACTCTACAGAGGAACTCTGAAACAAACCAGAGATGCCCAGGTGTTGGTGAAACTCAAATGTGATTTGATAATACTTCCTTTCCCATCATTCCCACCTTAGCCCTGCTGAAAACCAGCCTCTCAGTCCCTCTGGCTGTGGGGCTTCCCAACACCCACGCTTCCTGCTCTAAAGCCCTTCTCTGCTCCTCAGCCACCTTTTAGTCTGACTTCCCCAGATTCACTTTTGTGTTCCAAGTTGTCTTCCTGTGAGCTAAACCTTTTACCAAAATAAAGCCTATGTCTTGCTGCTTGATCTTCCCTATTTCTCCCGACTTTAACACCTTGCAAAGGTACATCCTCTTCCATGTGCTTGCCCTCTCATCTCACATACCTGAGCTGCCCTTCAGAAGTTGATTAAATTTAAATGTAATCATAATCATATCGCTTTAAAGAAGAGGCATGAGCACTAATAAATGCTTCAAATCAGGCATAATGCTTTTTCAGATGCTTTATTCTTTTTAGACCTATATTCTAGAAATCCTTGTCCAGAGGGGTCATTTCAATTCAAAGTCCTCAACCTCCCACTCCCAAAACCATAAAACGTCATGATTTCTGCTCGAAACCTCGTAACAGTCACTGATAGCTGGATATATCAATGCTGGATACTAACATCCCCTTATTACTTCCTATCACCTGGTAGAAGATCTTATCTCCTCAAAAAGACAAGTCTCCAGGTCTTGGTCCTACAGGAATTCCAAAACCCTGTACACAAGTTGCCGGTGTAGAAATTGCCAACTCGTTGCAATTCTACCCAGATGCAGAAAAGAGGCCTTTCCAGGAAGAGGAGAGCATATAGTCTTCTCTTCTGGACTCACTTGGAAAAGAGCAAACAAAATCTACATATGCTTTGAAAAGTAGATATCCTTTGAAGACCTGAGCTGCAGTCTCCCTTTACAGAATTTTGGAAATGTTTGTAAATTTATGTAAATTCATGGCTTAGAGTTCATCTTTGAGGTTTTGGGTTCAGACATAGTGTGAGACTTAGCCTGAACCACAGCAGTTTCACCTAGTTGCCACATGAAAGCATCGATTGCAGCACTGCAACCAAGTCTTACAACGTTTGCCAAAACTCAGATGAACTCCTAAATAAACCTGGCCTTAACTATGAATGGTTCAGGGTTTCACTATTTATGTGGTGTCTTTGTACTACCAAAGTTGTTGCAGCCACTGCCTTTGCTTTGCAGATTTCGTGTGTGTGTGTGTACACACACATATATATATATAAAAGCAGCTAAATACAAATCAAACTATGTACATTAAAAATTAAAGCATAAACCTTTATTTTGTGATGACTAGTCTTCTTTGCTTTTAGTAGATCATGAATATTTTCTGGCAAGATATGTCACTAGCTTATAACTTCATTAAGCTGCAGTCCATACCTTACCCTTTCACTAGATCCTTGAAAAGAACTTTTGTGTGTGCCAAACAGATATCCACTTGGTCCGTGGCTCTTGAAAGGTAAATTGCCAAGTTCCAGCAAGCAAATTAAGAGGTGCAATGAGAGTTAGTTGTTGCATTCTATCAAATCCTGCTACTGAATGTGTTGAAAAGCTTGCCCAGAGCCATGGCCTCACATATTTATGGTATGAATGGGAGACACTCAGAGCTATGTATTGCCATAGTTCCCATTTCTTTTGTAATAAACTAGCTCAGCAGATGTAGCTTAGGTAAAAAGGAAATTCAAAATCTCCTACTCAGAGACTAACCAAAACAAAGTTCTCTCTCCAGTCCTCTGTCTATGAGCCAAACTCAGAGCCAGACCTTGCTTGTACTGATTAGTGTTTTATTCTGTGTGTAACCCAATGAAACTCAAAGGGTTCCCAGATGGAATAAAATGCTGCTTAATAGCACTGTGTAAGTATCACTGCCAGAATGTGGCACAGAAAATGTTTAAAAAAATCTAACTTTCCATTTCTAACACCACACAGATTAAATCATAGCATTAGTTTTCCAAGTCAGTTGCATCATTCTCTTGGTTTATAAGTTTTGGTGCTGAAGATATCAGTTCTGGGTAGCTTAGCTTTTCTTTTATGATAGATGTGTAGCAATTTTTGCAGTATCAGTACGTAATTCACATCAAATAATTCCATACTTGTGACTTAACCTGTGCCTGTGTTCTACAGGCTTCAGTGTATTTAGTATCACATTCCTGATGTAATTCACCCTGCCTACTCCACCTGTGTAGTAAAGTAAAAAATTAAGGTGTTCTATTGAACTTTGTTGATTTTATTTAGCCTAGTGGGTGCACAATAGCTCTGAATTAAAGCAGAAGCAAAAGATGAGCCCAAGATACACAAAACAGCAGAACCTGAAGGATTGTGGATTAAACTAAAGACATCTAACAAAGCTTAAGCTTTGATCCAGCAAGGTGGTGGTGAGGGAGAAAACAATACACATTTCTGTGCTTGTTGATACTTTCACTCATGTACTATACCAAGATGTTTCAGAAAACATTGATTACAACTTTCTACACCATTTTTTCACAATTTACGTAACAGCATCTGCATCTCAAAAAAAAAAAGGCTTTCTATATTAATCAGTAAAGGCTAATAAATTTACAATTCAGCTTCCATTGAAGTCTTCAGAGAACTTCTGTTGCCTTTGTGGGGTGGTAGGTTGGCCCTTTAGCATACCTTTCATGCCTAACAGTGCATGAATCTTTTGTATTTCTAGCTTTATCTAATATTGTTGCTTAACTCAATTACATATAAAAGTGCAAAGAGTCTCTTCACTCTTCACAGCTTAACCCACCACTTGTTGTTACTTGTTTATGAGACATTTTTCTACTTTATAGTCTTTAATCTGAAATTATATCAAGTGCTGTAATAAAACTGAAAGAGATAATATCTATGGCATTTCCATTCCTCTGCTCTGGTGATAACATTATTTAACAACACTAGGAAGTTAATTAAGAAAGACCTTGCTGTCATAAATCCATGTTGCCTTCCTCATTAAATTAAGGCTTTGCAATGTATTGCTGAAGTTCAGAAAACTTTTCTGGACATTCAGCAACGGATACTTCACTAAATAGTCCACAATATGTTACATCCTCTTTTACACCATGAGGATCTAGTTAACACTCATGCTTCTGGGGTTCATATGTTTAGATCAGATTAATTCTGAATCTTTCTTTCCTTTGAAATTATTAAGAAAATATTTCTGCTTCTTGGGTATTTAAGGTATTTAATCTTTTCACAGCCATGTTTGTTCTCATTTACATGTTATGTTATCCCTATTCTGTATTTCCTTGAACCCTTGATTTATGCAGTTCTCTACCCCAGTTAACAGAAGCCAGCTACTGATTGAATATACTAGTTCCTTGCCCATTATCATTCATCGTGAACATGGGGTTTTTTCCTAGCAGTTGTAAATCCTGTCTATAGTGCAGAAAAAAAATGAAACTGGGCTTTATCTTTATGGCTTTGTGAACCCTGCATTCTTTCATAATGCATTTGTAAACCATTTCCTGTAAGAATTTGGTTTAGGGCAATCAAAAAAGAACCAGCTCCATAGGTTAGACAGGGGTTCAAATTCAATTAAATCAGCCCTGTAGGAACTGATTCCCTGAGTATATTGCAAAGCGGAGCACTGGGGTTGTTTGGGACCAGATTTGTGAAAATCCTTATGTGGTCCTGAACTTTTCAAATATATAATCTGAGATTCTTTAGCTTATCCAATCTTGAAAAAAGAATTGTTCAGTGAGATGGCTTAACCATCAAAGACAGTTGTAACCATACTGTGAGAGTACCACTGTCTAATATTTAATGCTGTTTCCATTCCTAAACATATCTATATGACTCAAAAATTCCTACTCCAAATTGGAAAGGCTAAGTAAAATGATCTTGTGTTAAATTATCATCTGCCTCAGTCATAGCTAATAATTTAGGTAATCATGAAAAAACACTGTGGAAAGGAATAAATGCAAAATTTGAGAGCTGTCACATAGCTGAATCTGGTATTTACCACAACCCTTTGTTTGGAGTACCTTACATCAATACCGGTGACTGTATAGGGTCAGGAGTGGATATTTGCATCCAAATTGTGTTGGTGGGACTGATCTTTGGCATAAATAGAGATTTCTGATAAGTCTGCCAATAGGTAAAGATTCACATTTTGAAGAATAATCTAGGGTTTACCGGACAGTTCCATTTTACTTAGCCATTAAAAGGGACACAGCTCTGCCTTCAGATATTAATGAAAGGGGCACTAATTTTAGTAGTGCTGATTATTTTCTCCACTGGCATTAAGTAAGGTGTTCTCACCACCCATATTTGCTCCCGGTCTTTTCTCAAGAGATTAACAAAGCAGAACTTGACGAGACACTTCATTCTAAATAAGAGAGAGAACTATTTGGAAGTAATCTTTCTGTCTTACACCTTAACTTTGTTCATCACTTTAAGACCTTCTCACTATGAGTTTTACATCAGCATTTACAGTATTTTTATTTTGTTTGCCTTCATTACTTCTGAGACTACTTTGCCATACTGATTTTTTAGTGGTTTGAAATACTTCCCGCCCTTAGCTTCATTGCAGATTTTGATCTTCAAGTATTGTCTTTAATTTTAGTTCTTGTTGGGGTACATCTCTTTGTTCTAATATGCATTCCATATTGTTTTTTCAGTCTTTTTTCCACAATAGTTGTAAGATATTACGCAACTCTTAAATATTTGTCTGAAATGTGGATTTTGTATTTCAGAAGCTTAAAGTAACATTTTGGTATGTTTACTGAAAGGTTAAGTTTCTTAAATTAGGCTTCAAATCAGATTCTAAGGAATATAATGGCAAAACTCTTACTGACTCAATGAAAGTAGGATTTTATATCCAAACATCTAGAAGATCGCATATAACATCTAGGAGAAGAAAATTGCTGTAATACTGTTTGGTTTTATTACTACGCATTGTGCTTTATGTCTGGAGACTGACCTGAAAACCCATTGGTCCAATATCACTGTTCCTCTCTCTCCAGTACTTTCTTGTTACCTAAAATGCATTTCTAAAATCTTTTCAATCATTTAATCTTTTCCATAGCTACCAGTTTTTACTCTTTTTAATCTATCAGCAAAATTTAAGTCAGACTTAGAGTGTCTCTCTCTTCTGTAATACATTCTGCCTTTCACCCACAACAGAAATATTTTCAGCTAGCTTTAGAGTCTTATGAATAGCAACCATAATATTTTCCTGTAGAACAGTAATTGCTGCATTTTATTTTTTGTTGCTTTGGTTTTTTTGATTTTTCTAAATTCACTGCTGCCTTAAAAAGCGCACCATGAAACGTCCTACCATCCCCATCAAATATTCTTCCAGTTTCTCCATAGATTCTTTTCTCCATTCATTGTGTCAGACCATCCTAGTATTTATCCTACTTTCAGGGAACTCGCTGCCTGAAAATTCAGAATTAAAAGACCAGAGCCAAAGTGTCTGTTTATTCTTATGTGTCAAAACCCCTGAAATGTTTGATAGCTTTGCAAGAAATTGGGACAAGAGTAATATATGAATGTTTTCATCAGAAACTGCAGTTCTTCTTCACAGAAAATAGAGCCAAATTGTACTTGATGTGTGATAATGCTTATTGTCACTCTTCTTGTCCATGTGAATAGTCCCCATATTCAAAATCACTATACGGGCTCCTTACGCTCCTTTTAATTTACTTGAAGGAAAATTTTCAGGGTGAAAATTTTGTATAAGAGATTACAAATTGTTTTTCTTCTTACAGCACTGAAGAATATGGTTTTCTGTCATTGTTTTGTTTCCATTGTAATAATGGGGATTTTTTCTACCACAATACTGCATATTACTTTATTAATCACCTTTCTTCCCTTCCTCAGAACATCTATTTTTTTCCTGTAAATGTGCTTCTCAAGCTTTCATTTTGCAAACCACACATCTGGTCATCTTTCTTTTTTGTTGTGTCTAAAAGCAGCCATATGTCATCAGCAACCCTCTCATGTATATTGAACTTCCTTAGCACATCAGCTTGTCTCTTTGAATGTGTTACCTGATGTCTTTAAAGTGGCAAAACACAGAAAAGTGGGTCCTCCTAGTATTTTGTTCATCAGACAAGTAAGAGTGAGGAATATAGTAGAGAAAGGGTGTTGACACCCTTGTGCCATATCTATTCTATCTTTGCTTTTTAATTTCTCCTTGCCTTAGTTCAACTAGCAGAATATGGCTCAGATCAGCTCTACACTACCCAGCAGTTAAGTATGGCTATCCTTTGTTGATAGGGAGGAACCAGGGCTACCGAGTGCTGTTTTTTGTTAGATCTTTCACAGCGACTCCCGATTCTCCAGCTCAGTCTGTCTGTCCAGGTACTTTATTAGGTGCTCACCATTTTTAACGAGTGGTCTTCTCTGGGTATTAACAGAGGTATAACAACAGCCTTTCTGCTCAACATGTAGGCATAAGTGCTTGAGAACCATTACAATGTATCTGGCAGCATGTATGTAAATAGCAGAGAAGGATAATTATTTTAAAAGATCTAAATTGAACGGGTAATCTTTAATTAAAGTTTGAAAAGCTCTTGGTTCAGGAGATATATTCAATCTTTTCTAAAAGCATGCTTAGTAATCTTGGTTCTGTGGTACTGTATGTGAAGGTCCTTCTTCTCCTTCACCATTTAGAGTGGCATTACATAATTAAGACATTAAAAAGGTTTTAGTGTGATGAGATGGGTGATATCTTAGGTAACTAGGACCATGATTTAGATATAGCCTTACCAATGCATAGTCTGTCAGGGGAATGGGCTCATTGCACTTTCCGTTGCTGTTGAATATTGAAAATTCTGGAATGCAAGTGCATTTTCTCCTTCCTAAAAGAGTTGCAGTCTCACAGAAAAGCAGAAGTGCACCTGTTTTGGAGCTCAGCTCATTGTCTGAAGCTTGGCTGGATCATCCACATATAGAGGACCGAGTGTCTTGTGGCACTGTTATTTGACCACCCAGTAACACTGAAGAGCTCATGAGATACCCATGGTTACCTTGGCAATAAAGTGGTGAGATAGTCTCAGTAGAATGGGAATTTTTAGAGGTGGTGAGATTTTCAAAGCTCTTTCTTTTTTTATGACTGTTAACTCATTTGTTACTGAGATTAACATTTAAACAGACAATTAAGGAATGCTTTTAATAGGCTGAGAAAAGTTAAAGGATGTCAGTGTATTCTTTAATCCTACCTTTTTAAACAATCCCTAGCATTTTGTACTCATTATGCTTTTTAAGGGTGAATAATTTAGATTCTCCATATTAGAAACTCCCCTCTGTGTTCCTTCCTCTGAATATAGCTTTCTAAATAAGAAAATAAACTATGAAATTCTATAACCTGTACCTCTGTCTGAGTAAAATTATTACCTGCATATATATAAACTCCCAAGTCTACTACCAAATCCAACTACACTGGGCATAATTGTCATTTAATGTACTGGAAGCAAATTGACCACATTTACAAAGAACACCACCCCCACCCCCCACACTTTAAATTACACAGGACAATGCTGAAAAGCCATCATTAAACATCTTGAAATCTTGCCTTCACATTTGCAATGCATTTGGCAGGGTTTGGGTCATGAAATCCCAACCCTTAGATGTTCAGAGCAAAAGGAGCCCTGTGGTACCCTTCTTCAGTGCATACCTGTGCATTTAAGGCTATAATGGCACTCGCCTGCAAGAGATTTGCAAAGAAGTGAAAGCTGTTAATTCATCTCCGGTACTTATGTGATGATGAAGTGACTGATCATCTTTGCAACCATATTAGAACGTGTATTCCTATCAGGAAGTTTAGCCACTGCAGGGGTGACTGGACTAACATCCCTGGCATCCAGCAGTGTATAGACTAAACTATAACTTTTAATAAGATAATATGGTAACTGACAACAAATTATTACTTGTGGCCTTTTTCCAGTTTTCAAGTGCAAACATACCAAAGTTTATTTTAAATCTGAGCCAGTCAGACATTTAGTAATATAGATCAAAGCAGAAGTGAAGGCCTCCCATGCTTATTATTTCAATATGATGTCTGTTCTAATAAAGTGTAAGAATGCCTCTGATAGACGAACTAGTAGGAATTTTTTGGTTCTGTAGTTTAGCCTTAAATATATACATGTATTTGTAAATTAACCAGAAACATATTGTCGTGGTTTCAGTTCCTCGGAAAGCTGATTGTTTTCAATCCTTTCTTTAATCTTAGAAATATGGTGGCAGTCTGCCAGCACACTTTCAGATAAACAGTCCACTTCACATTTAAAAGCCATAGAATCACTGATGTTGAAGGGGAGAAAAAAATCAACAGAGAACAACACCAGTTTTCTTTCTCTCTCTCTCTCTTCCCCAAAATGTAGAACATTATTTAAATAAGTTAGAGTTGTGCTATTGTCCCTCACTCTTAATTAGAAATAATAAAAGCCATCTGTGCAAGGTGAATTTTGATAAGATCTCGGCTTTTAAGTGTTTGTTGATCTTGTGTGTACCAATTTTCAAATGTCTTAATAGCTCCAGGATGGCTATCACACTGAGTAGGCTCAGTGATTTCCATCAAGCTCTGTGCTGTTGAATGCAATTCACTTTATGCGTGGTTATATTTTGACTGAAATTTTAAAAACATACTATTCCTTACAGTACAATAAGTATTTAACTGGATGGAACTGTTTCCATTTGGAAGAGGGCTTTTTTTTTTTTCATAACAGCAGCTCCTCGCAGTTTGGGATTAAACACAATTAAAGTGAGGAGTGGTTTTACATGAATCGCATACTGGACAGCATTTCTGTGGCTGCTTTCCAAAGGCAGAATTTTCTAGTCTCATTTTACCCATTTTGGGGCGCCCACATTCAGGATAAAGAACCCACCCCTCAACCAAGAAGGGGAAGGCTCAGAAGTGATTGTCTCGAAGCCTGGAAATAGAAGACAGGATTTCTTTTCTTTCAACCTGTGTTTTCAGTCAATTAAAATTTGTACTCAGGGCTTTTCGGTTTGAAGCCACCCCTGTGTCTGTGATGAGCAATCCTTCTTGTTTGTGCAGTCATTCATTATCTCCATTACCAAGAGGAGAATAGAGGACAATTACATTGTTTGGACGAATCAGAGTGTTAGGAGGAATATTTATCATGGTGGCAGAGTGCAGCACCTGACAGCGCACGATTGATGGCCAGGAATGAGTGTGAGTGGCCAAAGCAGTCTCATATGATGCAAATTACTGACTGTGGATTCCAATTTATCCTGTTCATTTTTCTTGCCTTTGCTGAAGACTATTAGTGGTTTTTGAAGCAGTGAAGGGGTCATTACTAATGTGGGCTAGAAGCAGGAGGGGGAAGGAGGGGAAAAGCCTTCTGTAATTACACAGCCTTCAAGAAAAGGCTGCAGGCCTAGCCAAAAAAGTGTCAACACTTAGCAATCAGAAAAATTTATTTTCTTTTTATCCTTAACCCATATTAACTCAACATTATCATCTTTCTTTGTTAATATTTGCAGAATATTAAAAGCTTGACTTCTATATTAATACAGGTCTGTTTAACCCTTTTTGCTGTGAAGTGATGTTGCTTTGCTAAATGTCAATTCGTCAATGGCGTTAAACAGTGCCTGCTGTTAAAAGTGTAGATAATGGAAAATTAAATATTCAGTCTTCTTAAAAAACTAATTCTAGATGACTGATTATTTCTTTTACAGAATAGTAGATAGGGCATTGGAAACATGAGAAAAAATTATTGAAGTAGGGGTGCAGGAGGTTTCTGTGTTAAAATGTAATGTCAGTACAGGAGAAAATCAATTTTAT